>JAOYMO020326545.1:0-27420 GCA_025802455.2 Iodosphaeria phyllophila | reverse complement strand
CCCCACTCACTTCGCCCAGGAAGGCGTCTCTCGCCGCGATGGAAAAATCGGCCCTATTCTCCTCTCCCTCATCATGCATTACGACGCGGGCAAGAGCATGATAGTCTGCCTCTAACGGATGGAGTCCATGGTTGATTAACTTTTGTTTCGCTCCCATGCCCACGAAAAGGTCTCGATTGCGCCGTTGCACTATGATTGGTTCTTGATGCAGGGCTCTAACATATCCCTTCAGTTCGGCTTCGGCCTTTTTCAGGCTTTGTGGTTCCTTTTCTATACTTTCTTGCAGTTCGGCTATCTTGGCAAGCTGTTCATTCTCTTCGTTCTTGTAGTCCCTAAGAAGAGTTAAAGATTAGCAAGAGTTGATCAGCCAATGGCGGCGACCTTGAGGGTTGGGGTGGGGGTTGCCGGAATTAAAATAACATCAGATATAGGAGAGGGACCACTTACTCCTCAATAGCTGCGTGCTGTTTCCCGAATTCCTGATAGCTTTCTAACAGCTTTCCCGCCTCAGAGATAAAATCAAGCACGTCCTCTTCCTTGACAAATAGCGACCGATGGTACCTGGACGAGGATGCATCGCTTAGTTCCTTTGGTTCCTCTGGTTCCTTTGAATCCTTTGAATCAGACCGCGCCCGCTCCCTATCTCCTTGCTCTTGTACAGCATCTTCTTCCAGGGATGCCTTTACTCCTTCGCTATCTCTCGCTTATTCACGCCACGCCTTCCTGTCGCCTCTACTCGCTTGCTTCAGATTTTCGGGGGGTTTCAATCTCTCAGCTTCCATTTTCTTTAAGACCTATTCCACCTTTTGATATGCCATGTTAGTTTCTAGGTCTTCGGTTCGCTTTATTTTGTTGTCTAGAAAGAATTCCCTCAACCGTTTTTTGTTATTCATCTCGTTCGCAGTAGTGGCCTTGGGGGAGAAAATATTCAAGGGTGAGCAAGAATTCCTTGGCTATTAGTGGCAGCCTGTGAAGTAGAGATGGGAAACTAGAAATTACTGGACATGTCAAAGTGACCTCGAGTTTTATGACGAATGTACCACCTGTAAATGCAGTATGCCAGCATTCTGTTTTCAGCACTTACAGTTCCTCCTGATCTTTCTTGAGAGCCTCGCGGCATACACCTTTTTGCGCCACCGACGTCCATATCTTTTGGTGTGCCTTGAGCAATCCCAAGAGGGCTTCTGGCACCATTCCGTGACCGTCATTGAAGTGCCGTTCAAGCTTTTTTTCGAAGTCTGGGGCTGAGAGAACGTTGCGTGAATGGATCGTTACAGGTAGGACGTCAGCTTGTGCTGGGGACTGACCAAATCCCGAATCCATTTCAAGTTGCCAGTGTGTCTCGTGAAACTCCTCGCTCGACATCTTTCTTTTTCTACTTCCAGTTTCGACGAATTCGATCTCAAGAGGGAGCAGTTTTTTATAGTGATCGACTCGGCCGACTCGGGTATCATGGATAGGCATGCACGTTGCTACTTCGATGGAGCCCAGAAGCAGTAGGGTCCACATTGGTTGCAAAGATCTCATGATAGTGGTTCGGATTTCGGTGCGATGATTAGGACTCGCACAAGCGGATGAAAACACGAAAAACCAGTGCAATAGGAGTTAGAAGACAATACTAGAGAACAGGCCATGAGGCGTTGTTAAAGGAGGACCGAACCATAGATTCAAAGCCAAATCATCCAGTGAAGCGGCAGAGTCTGGGTTCGGTCCACTGACCTACCCGAGCTGCCCGTGATTGTACCTCCAGAGGTAATATCGGGCTCTGACGAACGAGTGCCTACACCGGTAGGGGTAGTGCGCGAATAGCAGCTCCAGGGGCCTGCCTATTTTGACCGAACGCGAGGCTTTCCGAATATGCAAAGTTGGATGTCACGAACCGCCAAAAAACAGGGACTTGCAAGTGAAGGACGTCTGCTCACTCGCGCCTCGTCGCATGCGTTCCTGACGATACCGGTAAAGGCAGTCCTCTGAAGTACCGAAGGTCCAATCAATATTTGATTTACCCTATCTGGTAGAAAAAACCCCATGGTGCCTGTGTTTCAGGTAATTCCACAGTACTGTGGGGGCACCAAAAGCACTTCTGCGGCCGAAGCAATGGATTCTTGTTGGATCAATGAATTGCGCTGCTGCTTCATCTGTTGATACACATACGCGCTGTATTTTCCATTGCCCCCAAACAAAAAGCTCATTGCTCAGACCGCCAAAGTGCTTTCGATGCCCAGCTGTAAGCAGACTCTTGGAGACCGGAAGGTAGGAGGTGTGTTACTATTCACGTAGTAGTTAACTACGTGTATAGGTGTATAGTACGATGTAAGGAAAAGTGGACGGGCAGGACGGGACAACAAAAATTTCAAGTGGAACTCACGTAAGTGGATTTGTATTACTAATTACTAGCACTATGGGATGCCGCAAGGGCTCGCCCATGCAAAAGACCTTCTACTGTGTACATCGATGATCACCTATCATCACGATAGCCCGTTCGCCAGGTAATCCAAATCTACTTGACATGGAACCCCTCCTCTCAGGCCACTATCCACAGTGAGTAATATCCCTGTGTGTTGCACCTGCCTGGCCTGGGACGTTACATTGGTGGCCTAGGAAGTGAGATTATACGCGAGGGGGATTCTCACGTATGTTCAAGAGTTTATCAGCCCACAAGGCCCGTCCTCTGGCTGCTGTTTTTCCATCGTAAGGGGATTTTGACGAACCCGCACATGCATGGCAACAACATGATCCGCCAGGCCAGTTCCCAACGTTACCTATCAGTTGGGGTCTCAGGTGCGTTAGAGTCGTGGTCCCGGGGCTTGACCAAGTGCCTACGGTACTTTTCATACTTTCGTGTTTCCAAAAGTCCGTGGACAGTTTGGTACGAAAAGTATCTTGAGAACTCGGTCACTGGATCGGTGGCGTCATCTTCTTGTTTTTCCTCGAGCCCCCGCCGAGCAGGATGAAACAACAAAACACGTCGGGGACAGAGCTAACCTGCATTCTTACCTTCACTATGTTTTCTTCCGGTCGGCTACGTTGGGCATGCTGAGATTCCTTCCCTTCGTTGACTTGTTTTTGCCTCAGTCTTCAGGCGGCTTCCACCTATCCCGGATACATTGAACTTTTCCCATATATGTGAAAGAAATTGGTGTAGAGGCTTGTCCTGTTATACAGCGGTGACCAGTTTGTAGAGGGTTGACAGCTTTTCGTCTTACTGTTGGTGATTCGATCTCTGAAAGATGGGTTGTTGAGTATGTGGAGCAGTAGTTGCTTGTTGCGCCGATCACTGTAGGTACACATCCAGAAACGAGACAAGAAGAACACCCGGGCAGTGATAAAACAATCGACTTCACCATGTGGGCATAAGCTGAAGTACCGCCACCTACGTTCTTCTGTACTGCCTTTTTCTGGATTTTGATGTTGGGTATCACGTATATTCTACGAGGACACCATGGCTCAATATTCGGACCATGAAACCAAAAAGTGTTTACCTTCCTTTCACCTGTTCCCCCACAATATACGCTCAAATTCTCCCTTTTCACTCTTCCTCTCCCCAGCTTCCCCGTCTCACAGCCCAGTCCATCCATCGAACCCTCCACCTTTCGCAGCCCACGCAACCACATAATGTCCCGCCAACAACTCCCACTCCTCGACCTCGTCGAGTCCTTCACACCCATCCACCCTCTTCTTCTCTTCCTCGCCGACCCAGTTCCTCCACGCACCCCCGACTGTTACGACACGCGCATCCCCGAATCCCGCATCTTTCAGCCGCCGCTCTTGGTCCCCGACATCGCTATACACGTCTAGCGTCGGCATCCGAATTCCCCGTGCCGCCAGGTTCGACACCATTTGCATCCCGAACGCGTCATGTGGCCGGATAGGCTCATACAGGATAACTGCCAAGTTGGGGATTCGGGCGGTGAAATGAGATAGGATTTGTGAGGTTTCGGTAGCCTGGAGATAGCAGAGACAGCATTCGGAAAGCAGGAGTGTGGGAACGTCGTGGCGGACACCACTCAGTTCTGGGGTGACGAGCTCGCGAGTCGCGATCAAGTCGCGGAGGTCCAGGCTGTGGCAGAAGTATGCACAATCGTCGCGCAAGTTTGTGCTACTCCATGTGGAAACTTTTTGGATGTCAGCAATCTGGTGTGGCGATCCCGGTTGCGCCCCATTTTGGTCTGGGGGCAGGATGCGCCGTAGTTCTAGATTAGTCTGAACTGTTCTCAGTTTCTTGGCCGAGGTCACGGGAAAATCGAGTTCGTGATAAGTTAATCCCCGAACGCTAGGACAAGAGAATAGGCGGAAGGGGCGCGTGTCTGTTCCCGCGCCGAGGGAAATGATCTGTTTCTGGACTTCACCACCGTCATTGCTGGAGATGAAGCGCGATATCAAGTGGTCTAGCGCCGATGTTCGGGTGTAGGTGCCTAGCTTTCCTCAGCACCTGCTACATCCAGCCAGTTCAAAGGAACGACATAGAATTATGTAAAGGGTCGATCATTATAAAAATCTACCCGTGTCTCTTTCGTCAATGTCCAAGCAAGTTCCACAACTCACCTCGATTTATAATAGGTAGTCGCCTTGTCATCACAGCCCCGCCCGTCTCTTCTGCTCCTGGTGCAGACCGCTGACCCAGCGGGACAAAATACTGCGCGAATGGGTCATCTAAATAGCCAAGCTCGACGGCGCTCAGCCGCGATACCGCCGCATCGCCATCCGTGCCCTGAACAGTGACGTCGGGGTTAGGGATAGCCGGCCCTCGGTGTCCGGAACTCGGAGCACCACCGCCTCTTCTTGAGCCTCCTCCCCGGCCACGGCCACGGCCGCCGCTTAGGGAGAGAAGGTTTGGAATAGACGGCGCTGACATGGCAAGGGGAGGTGCATGACAGGTCTGTGGTAGTCAGATATGTAGGAGTGGATATGGCTTTCCCATGTGATTGTTAATGAGGACCTTGGCGGATGTGGGTTGAAGGGGGGACCATTTTTGGACTGGCATAAGTGGGCCTGTACCGTACCTGCATCGCCACCATGCACACCCTCTTTCTGCGGATGAAAAGGTTTGAATAATGGAATCTGTACACAGTACGCTGGTCACACGTTTTTGTTTGATTCTGTCAGCCTGTTTGACGTACCTGCGTTCATCCGAAAGTCTGTAGTCAGGAAAACGCCTGAATTAGGCAGCGTCGTTGCCTATGGACTTTCGGAAGAACGGAGGCACTGCGAGTTCCGAATAGGACACATGGTAGAAATACCAAAATAGAAACTTTCGAGGCCAAGTTGTGTTAGAATAGCAGCATCCAGTTACATAGGCAGAGCGCATAGAGTGGACAGTGTAGAAGGTCTCCAAATACTGTGATAGGTACAGTAGAATGCTGGGCTGTGTCCGTTGCAAGTTGCGACACTCCCCGCAACGTCCGTACTGTAGCCTGTAGGGTTGCATGTAACGAATTGGTCACCGGGCTACGAATTAAGTTGTTGCTACCCAGTGAAGCCAGTCCCAACTCCAGGCAGAACCCGGGCGATCATTTTTCACGGCTGAGGGGATCAGTCCTTTTTCCATGCCCGTGCTGGTGCCTGCTTAAATCCGCAGGCACGGTCAGTTAACTCCCCGATTTAGATCCATGCCTATGCCATTCAACGGCACACATCCCAGGGATCTTCTCATACTTGAGCTTGCAGGCGCCCTCGTTCCATCCTTTCGCTCTTTCTCAACCCCATCAATTATCTAAGTTCCCCTCAATCCCGTGAGAGAGGTATTTCGGGGTCAGCATCAACCAGATTTTCTACCCTCTCATTTGTCCCATTACATTCGTATTCCTCCTCCAGTTTGAATCAACGTATTCTCGTGAAAAAACAGAAACCGTTTACGATGGCAGGTATTTCGTACTCGGAAGTCGCGCATGCCGTTTACCGGCGAGCGACCGCAGGCACGCAGCACAAGCTGCAATTGCCCGACTGGACACCGTGGGTTGTGTTGGTCAATTTGGTTCTCTTCATCCCAATAGTTATTGTGGTCAAGTACACGTTTGGCCATGTTTATCCTGTTCTGGCCATGGTCGAGGACTCTTCTCCGCCAGCCTACAATGCCCTCTCTTTGGATAGCCAAGAAACGGAGACGGGCAAGGCCGACTCGGAATGCGAACGTCGTTTCACGACCACCGACAACAAGACCCCTCGTGCCATCACGTCCAGCATTCGCGAGATCCACCGCACGCTGGTCAACATTTCGGGATGGCGCTCCTACTTCCGAGGTCTGGGTTGCTTAATCCTAGGCAGCTTCGGCACATTCTTTGCTCTCCATATCATCTCCGGACTTCCGTTTTTCCGCTTCGTCCCCATCACGGTCCTGGCGCCTGTCGTGGCTCTGTTCGCTGTCCAAATCTCCGCAGCCTGGACTCACATCGTCATTACGCAACCCTCATCTAAGTCTCTGTTGCAGCGCCTCCCGCCCTTTAAGACGGCCTCCCGTGCCACCGCTCTGCCAACCATGCTCTACTACCTGTCCTTCCTCGCGCAGTTCACCCTGCCCAAGGTCTTCGCCAAACTCCTTCAAATCACCGAGCCAAAGGTTGGCAAGCCCTTTGCTATGCAGAGCAGCGACGCGTGGAAGGGTCTCTTAGTTGTTGCGCTGGCACTGTTCATCGCCATCTTCTGCGTCATCCCCGCCGGTGTGGTCCTCATCCGTACCCAGGCTAGCATTTTGCCCGAGGACGATGAGACCATCGTGCACTTCGACCGCTCGTTCCAGGGTCTGCTTGAGCCCGCTATTATTGGCGGCCGTGGCTACGCCACAGTGCGCGATGCATGGAAGACTTTTTCGACTGCGGCGTGGATCCGTCTTGTCAAGTTGTATGTTAAGCTTGCTGCCGTGAGCTTGGCCATGTATGCCGCATTTGCGGTGATCCTGGTGCCCCAGATATGGTTCGTGATATCTATGTCGGTACTGGAGGTAAAGGAGACCCAGGGCCATTAGATGACGAGGGATATGGCGTGAGACGCGGCGTCGGTGGATGGTGCCAGCTTCATGTGGAGGAGATTTGGAGAAATGGACTTGGATAGCGAAGTAATTGGAACTGCACTAAACGTCAGTTGCGGTATCGTTGGCATTATAAGATTTGCGCTTTTAGAAATCTCGGGAAATGGGTTGTGTCGCCCGCACTTAGTTGTTTGTGATATCTTAGCACTAGCCATGGAGTTTAGACCTATCATAGTATCAGTCCCCAATCTTGTGTATTCCATCAGTATTCATCGTTGTGTCAGCTTGATGATTGAACAGGACACCCATCTTATATTTGGGCCATATCTGCCTCCTATCGGTAGATGGCTTCATCTTAGTCCGCCTATGAAACACCAGCAAAGGCAGCCAGGGTGGTATGGCCCTGTTCTGCTCACCTTACCCAGCTTCGAGACTGTTAACGTTCATGACGTTCATGGCGTCCATTGCTTCGAGTCATGGTGGAACCAAAGACGCAAATCGCTTTTAAGCTGCGTACTGTGTAGCGCCGGAAAATCTCATTCTCACAACGACATAACTTCACTACGGGGTAGAGTAGAGGTAAACATCATAATAAGAAAGTACTACCAATTGTCAACTATCCCGACCCCTTCTTCCCCCCCCTCCTTGTCCCCAGCGTACGCAAACTGACTGTTTGCATGATCCTTCCGCCCAATATGCAAAACGTAGATGGCACCGTGCAGCACCTGGGGCATGTGTGTCAGGTAATCCGGAGTAGCACGATAACCCGATCAGTACAGTACCAGCACCATATTCTCGAGCTACGTTGCACATCATGTGACCTGGCGTCGCGTCAAGAGTCGCGATAGGATGATGCATCGCGCGATATTGCAAGTTGGTGGAAAACGCGCAACACATGATCCTAACCGTAGGCGCAATATTATTTGAGGGACTAATGCCCTCGATGAATGAACCAAGAATGCGCGTTGTTGACACCTTGGCAGACGGATCTTGCGGGCACAGAGATGTAAATTCTGCAATAACCGGCTTAACCACAGGCATTCTCCATCTAGCGAAACATTGTTAGATAGCGCCGATGTAAGCCTATTCGCGAAGTGGTGGAAAGGGCCACGTTAACCCTCTCCTACGTGCGAGCAGCTCTTCTCGATCAGCAACACATAACTGCCACAGAACGACGATAATAATACTCAGTGTCTTTGGCAGTGATTCAATCTAGCCTTCGCGGGTACAGTACAGTATCCCTTACCAGTATTGTACGCAGAACCTGCAACAGGGTATACCAGCCATCATGGCTTTGGTTGTTGAATTCCTCAGCAACATCCGAGTTTTTCTCAAGACGCGCGATGGCGACAAACTGCGCGAGTGGCTTCTCGTGGAGCCGCCTGTGCCGGATCAATACCACAAACTGTCGGGTGAACTGCGCCGAAGCGCGGGCGATGGCGACGCCGTTTTGAAACTTGTGGAGGAGCATCTGCCCGAGGAGGACGAGGTGGCTGAAGACCAGGGCACGTCATGGCCCGGATTCGCCAGTTTCATGAAGGATTACTTCGAGTATTGGCGAGATGTCAACTTTGACGATCTTCTCAGCGCGCATCAGTTGCTGTACGCGTTGACCAAGTAAGCTATGAGCTGATTTGACCTCTCAGTCAGTACTATGCGCGCGGTCGCGACTAACACTGGTAACCTAGCTCATGCTACACAGCACTGAATCATCCAACATACGGATCTGTCATGCTCATGACGAGCATCTCGCTCTGCTCTTCACTGTCTAAGCTGTCCATGACGCTCAATAAGCGTCCGGATCTTACCAGGAAGTTGCGGACCTTTGCCACTGGCGACGAAGATCAAAAGTCCGTAGTGGAGACCACGGCGGAAATCATTCAGAAGATTTTCACGTCTTGTCTGACGGATCGAGCCAGCCAGCGGTATGCCAAGCCCGAGGGCAAGAAAATCGGCGTGTATATTTTCGCGAACATCACGCTGAAACTCCTCTTTACGGTATGTATACTTTCGTTTCTTGTGTTGAACGTCATTTGGGATTTTGAGTGCGGATGAAAGCTTTTATTTCATTTCTGATGGTGCTGACACGAGGATAGGGCGGCAAAACATATCTAGCCAAACAGCTGTTCACAAACATAACTGCGAAATCACCACCATTATCATACTATCCAGCCGCCCAGAGAGTGACATATCTCTACTACCTTGGACGCTTCCACTTCATCAACAATCATTTCAGCCGCGCTGCCGCATGCCTCCAAGAAGCCTATCTAGAGACCCCGACCCAGTTTCAAAAACATCGCCAGCTCATCCTCACCCATCTCATCCCCACAAACATCATTCTGGGCCGTTTACCTTCGCAAGCTCTCCTCCGCCGCCCCGAGGCTAAACCTCTAGCTCCTGTCTTCTCTCAGATCTCCCAGTCCATTCGCACAGGCAACTACTTCGCCTTCCAAGAGACTCTCAAGAACCACGACGAGTGGCTTTTCGACAAGGGTCTGCTCTTGACGCTCCGATACCGATTGAGACCTCTGCTTTGGCGCTCTTTCTCCCGCCGCACGTTCTTGCTCACTTACGTTGTGCCCGATGCCGCGGAAGCCGCTGACTCCCGGAAAGCAGCCACCCTGGAACTGTCACACTTGCACACCACGGCGCTGTATATCCAAAAGCGGCTCGAGGGCTACCTCCCCGCTAAACCGAAACGCCCCGCTCACATCAATTCGATGTTTCTCAAGGCGGTGTCTAACAGTGCCGACGCAGGGGCGGACCAAACCGCCAGCACGTTGGCGCCACCGCCAGGGGGGCCACGCAAGCTGCATTCAGACGAGGGACTTATCTGGGGCAACATGGCGCCGACGGAAGAGCACGTGGAGGACATGGCGGCAGCGCTTGTGTCGCGGGGATTGCTGCACGGTTATCTGTCGCATTCGCAGGGCCGGTTTGCGATCATGGGGACGAAACAGAAGGGCAGTGCGGTGGTGGCTGGGTGGCCGGCCGTGGCAGAGGTCTTGAGGGGAGATCCGAATGATGAGGTTCCTGGGTGGGTGAGGGGCTGAAGTTGGGTTTGATGAGAGAGTTGGGAATGGTGGGCTACTGTGTAGTGAGAATACTTTGTACCAGTGAGCGTGAGTTCAGGTAGGTACGGTGATTTGAGGCTTTGGATTTGAAAAGTCATCAACACAGAATTAGGCAGTCGATAGCCATTCTAAACTGGACAATCTTTGTGACAGGTCATCCACATGTAACGAGCAAAACAGCAAGCATAGTCTGAAGTTCAGACTCTGAACCACTTCTTTTTAGTGATTGGTATGTATATATAAAATTATTAGGTCCTGCTGCTCAAAATACATAGCGTAATATCACGAGAATGCGAAACATCTGCAACCTCTTCGCTTGCTCCCCAAACCTGCCCATCGTAAACTATACACAAGAAGTTAAACAGGGAACCGAATTTCGACCCCCAGTCATACGTGTCATATCAAGAACGCAGCCACCAAAAGCGACACACTAACGCCCTTAAGAACCACACCAGGCAGCTCTTCCAGCATCTTGGCGGCGTCGCTCTCACTTATCGGCACGGTGGGTGCTGTGAAGGAAATATTGTTGTGGGATGGTGGTGAGATAGATGCGGCAGGGTACGGTGGGTATGCGACGGTGGTGTTGTGCGAAGGCAAAGACGTGGATACGGATGTGGCGTTGAGAGGGCAAAAGGACGATGTGGGGGTTGCGATAGGGTAGTGTGTTAGAGTGGCTGGGTAGAGCTGGTAAGAGGTTGAGTAAAGGGTCGAGGTGGAGGTGGAGGTGGATGTAGAGGAGGGTGGCGGCGGCGGTACTGTTGATTTTGTTGAGGTCGTGGTAGTGATGGATGCAGACGTAGAGGTACTTGTAGTGGTACTACTGCTCGAGGAAGACGAGACACTGTTTCCGTTTGAACCATAAGAGTCGGGCGTGGGCGTTTCAGCTCCAGCACCCCCAACATATGGCTCAGGACCGTCAAGCTTGTATGCAACAATAACGGCTTTTCCACCCTTGGGTATATTGGCGGTACAGAAGGGGGCTCCGCCGGCGCCTGTGGAGCAGCCTGTCCCCTTACATTCGGTGCGCTCGACCGCGCAAGGTAGTCCTGAACAGCCACCGCCAATACACTCTATGCGAAGGCCGTAATTCTGCGGGAATTTTGTCCCGAGATTGTACTCAACTGAGTAGATGGGGTTCGGGCCTACGTCTACCCACGTGGCTCCGTTGGCATCTGTATGAGCGCTTTTCAAGGGCCGCAAGTCAGCCTTTTCAATTCTCGTCATCAATATATCAAGTCCCCCTCGCCTTTTAGCAATGGTCAAACTCACCCAAATGTGTAAGGCGCCCAGTTCCCAACTGGTTGACTTTGATCTCCCCATTGGCAGCCTGTCGCTGCCCCCGTTCCTAGGGGGTTGGCGTAATATCTACAGGAGCACTCGTTAGACAACCTAAAATAGACCATGACAAAACATAGGCAGGACGGAAAACTCACTGGGCAGCGGTACCCTGCCAGTAGTCAGGCCCCGGGACGGCGATGACTCTCTCGTTGTTGGCCTCGATTTCGGTACCACACAACATGTTTTCATTACCAGGTAAAACGGTCTGGCAGCAAGTGAGCAACTCGTCCGCTTCGTTCTTGACCGATACCGTGCCGGTGCCGGGTTTACAATGGGGCTCTTCGGGGAACGGCTTCCTGAGCTCACCGTCTTCTTGGCAGTGTAGCCCACCGTTCTATTTAGGCTCATCGTTAATGCCAGGATCCATGAGGCGAGGGACAAGATTGGCAGTGGAAGAGTTAGTCAATATCAAAGTATGAAACGATGCTCACCATTCTCGACTCCGTCGCGTACGATGACCCATCCTCCCATTGGGACATAACCATGCCCGGAACGCAGCAAAATGGACAGTACCCGCCACACGAACATTCCTGGTTTGGGCTCATGGCCCAGCCGCCATTGAGTTTCTCCACCGTGACGGCGACTAGATGAGGGTGTTCGAGAAACTTGCAACTGCCAGTGGTACTTCGCTTTTCGACACTGGCAGAGGATTCCCGCTTCTCCTGACGGTGAGATGCATGGTTGTGCCCATGGCTTTCCGCGGAGGAGTGGACTGCGGATGCTGGAGAAAAGATGGAGAGTAGTATCGCACTCTCCGCAAGCTGACTTAAAGCTGACTTCATGGTGAACTAACACTTAACTCCTGGACAAATAAGACGAGGTAGATCGTTGGCTTGAATGGGAAATTCAAGTCGACTGACTTGCGATCATCAGATGGATGACGGTTTGGGAGATGAGAAAATATCACGACTGCCGCTAACTCCAAAAGCACCCAAGGCCGGTCTCCGAAGAGACCAAGCCAATGACAAGCAAGGAGAAAAGATGCAAAAAGAGCGACAGAGGAAGAGAATCGGATGCAAAGCAAAGAACTCAGGGAGAGAAGTACGCTCAAAAAGAAATTCTCTAGCGACAGTGAAGACAGGGAAAATACGTCGTTAGAAAGAGAGATAAATGAGCAAATTCAAACACCAGCCTGCTGGCCACAAGTGTGCATAGCTCGGTCGAAGGAAATGTCAGTCTAGCTAAGACTTCGTGTGAATGGCAACATGAAAAGCTGACTTTCCGCGTCCGGAAGCGGATGAGAACAAAAATGAAGAAGTCTGGGGTCTCTAGTGGGACTGCACGGATTGCGCAAGCCGTAGAGAGAAACTCAGAGGATTGGAGGCAAAACAGACGCCGAGGCTTGTTCATTTTAGATGCGCAAGATGCATGTCGTGATAGCTAGTTGCCCAAAGGAGTGGTGGCCTTGCCTGCATCTGCTCCCTGACGATGGAATCGAGAAGTTCGTAAGGCTCGGCTAAGAGTGACCTACCTGCCCGGTAAACCAGATGACCGAGGCGCGTGATACCCAGAGATAGATCTTGCGCAGCCGCTGAGCTAGTCTTGCGATTTAAAGTCTTCTCATGTCCCATCGTTACTGTCGCTTATTGAGCAAATTCCTCACAAATAATTGGCGACGATGCCTCCTAGCCAAAGACTGGAAGATTGGTCACATGTCGCGCAGTGATGAGCGAAGTCTCAAAATAACTATGTTGCTGCGCGCAGCACGGCAGTACGGCAGCGACTGCAATGCGACTGCAGCGTTTCACCCACTGCCATCTAACCTACTCCGTGGAACACAAAATTTCCAGTACCACTCACACCCAAAGATAGTGCCGAACCTGGAGTCTGCGGGCACATATCGCTGAAGCAGGGCAGGCAAATATGCCGGCGTGAGGCACTAGGGAAACCAAAGAGAAGGTTCTACGGCGCCCTGAGCTGCCACTTCTGGCGGCTGGAGAGGGGTAGGCGACCCTTGAAACGTGCGGTCACATTCAGGCCGTACGCAGCGGAGGACAGAAAAGGAAAGACGATGTCGTTGGTGATGGGTACAGTACTGAACTTGCGCTCTTCTGCGCGTGACGACTGGAGCGGGTCGTGGTTCCTTCTTGAAGCTTGCAACACGGAAGAACCATCAGATCTGACAACACTGTCTGCTTGAGGATTTGCACAGGGATAGAACGAGGCCGAACGACGAATTCAATCGAGTTGCGGGGTCGCCCACTAACGCAATTGACACCTCGGTCAGAGCTCGGTAGGCGATACCAGCACCCTGGTATTGATCGTGGTAGAACGAACATTCACTACGGTTCCGGTCATCAGAACAATGCCCTTGATGACAGTCTACTTCCCACAACATCGACATGCGATGGTTTTCTCCCCGGTATGCTCCAGATTAGTAGATGCGGAATTGTGTGTAAAGGAGATGTCGTTTCGACGCGATAATTGACACGATCAATCCTTCCTGAAGAAGTGGGTTTGGAGCACCTGAGACTCCACACTGCAACGCAACTCCAAGTATCCCATCGCAGACACAGGCAAATCGCCAGCGAGGCTTGGCTGCAGTGCCAAATCTTGCCACGATCCGGGTCTCATCATCATTGATTGACGATCAGCAGCATTTCGGGTAATCATCGCGGTGCATTTTGACAAGTTGAATGACGAAGAGGCAGTTTGGAGGGATTGTCAGCTGCACATCTACGATAGAGATTACAGGCATCGCGAACTTTGATGCTGGTCTCCATGATGTTTTCGAGACCTGTACGATATCTTAACAATTGTCAATGTCTGCGTATCAGCCCACCGCTTTGGATTGACGACGATGCAGATGTCAAGTCGACTCTAACAGATGCTCGTTGGTGTCAGTCTGTCACGACCTCTGCGAATCCAGATGCGCGGATGCGTACTGTGGTTACCGGTATAAATACTTCATCCCTGTCCGAAGATGATAGGGGTCTTGATACCCCTGCACCGCAAAGTAAAATTATATGCAGCGTCGATGATTGGGTCATAAGGGAAGTTTGACATTGGAGTGCATGGACATCGAGACCCCTATCATCGCCGGACAGGGATGAAGTATTTACACCAGCAACCACAGTAGCTTCTCGCTAGCTTTGTGTGGCAGCCTATGCAATATGTGGTTCTTAGGCCTGTTCCATCTTCTAAACCACCAGTCTCAATCCTCCCTTGCAATAGCCCCCCTCGCCCCGGGCAGCGCTTTGATGGGGTGCACCGGAAGTGGGATGGCCCTCTGTTGTTGCATAATTTGGTTGACATGCCGGCATGCGCGAGAATCCCATCTTATTTTATGCAACGGCGGGGGGCCATCCCACTTCCGGACCAGAAGTCCTGGGGATCCGAGTGTGGCTTTCGCTTCTTCTACTCGGGACCTGGGATAGGCTGGCTTCGGGTGGAAACGGTCATACTGGGAGCGATTCCACCAATAAAATCGTTGCTATCATGTTAGGCCCATAATGAATAGATTAGATGTAAGCTGTCCACTCGAAAATAAGGGCTACCTGGCTATTCTAGTGGGCAATATTTATATGCAATAAATCCCACCAAATGTGGGGTTCTGGGATCCACACGAGGACTGGTCTGGTCACGTGGCAGGCCAGTCCTCGAGGTTGCAGGACTGGTATGATACCAGTCCAGGCTTTTGTTTGACAGGACTGACTGGTCACCAGTCAGGCCGTGACTTGGCGGACTGACTGGCCCGGTTACCACCCTGCTTCCAGTGCATCCCGCTTCTGTTGCCGTGTGGTGACTATCTGGTGAACTTTTTCCACGAGCCCATCAATCCCTAGAATCCGATATCTGCGATTCAACTACAATTCGGCTAAATTGTGACGAAGACTGTCATTTCGGTTTCACTATCACGCCGAAACTTCTTTCAAAGTTGTCGAATTGGATCACGCCAGACATGCATAGATATAAAATCTTCAGGAAAAGGCCTGTCATCTTTGTGCAGCATCATATTCAGTCAGAGGAAAGTCGAAAATATTCAGTAAATTGGTCCGTGCATCCAAAGGGGGGCGCCTATCATAGGAGACATAAAACATGTCGCTTTGCGCATACGATAAACTAAGAAAAGGGATCATGTTTGGGTGGAAAATTGGGCTTGTAGATATACTATGGTGTGGATACCGTATGGATGGTCTTCTCTTTTACTCCTGCCTGGGTCAGACATGGATACGTATCCTACTGAGGTTGAAGATGAATCATTCTGATTCAAAACTCAAAATGGCTTAGCGTGATACATCAACAAATCAGGGGAGACGTGGTTCTTATAACTGTGCCGCTTATAGAATGCCATTCTATACACACTTTTCGTTGACCGACACATTATAGGACTTTATTTTTACGGACCTGGTCTCATATCGTTGAGTGGAGTGCCTTGAACTCTCAGGGATTGTACCGAGAAACGACACTTTACGTCTCGAGTGGATATTAGTATATATCACACCCACTTTCCCTGGAGTTTATGATAGCAGTTTTGAAAACGATTGTTCTTCTTTGCCTAATTAAACCTATTTTATGACTGTTTACTACTTCACTCCAGCACATCTCACGACGCAAAGATGACTTCTGCCTCATCAGAATCCGTTGGAACTATCCTCTGTACGAGTAAGCAAACACGGTTCGACATCGCCAACCCGAACTACCGTGAGGTATCTGAGTCCATTCTCTATCAAGCGTCGACTTTTACTGAGCCTACCTTTTTTCTCACAGCTTGACGTAGAAGGTTTGAACATCGTCGTCAGGTCATCGACCCCAACCAAAACCAGCAACAGTGCGAGCAAGTCCAGGGGGAAACCCAAGAACGAGGAAATCGAAATTATCAGCAATGCCACGTTGAAACTCAAGGCTGCACAGAGGCATGCGCTTTTAGGTCGCAATGGAACGGGAAAATCCAGTGAGTCTGTGTCTCCTGATTTATTCACTTTGTATTGGCTCTTATTGGACACGTGGTTCTGATAGAACTTGGAAATAGCTCTGTTGGAAGCCATCGCGGAGAAACTCATCCCCGGCATACGAGAAGAGACAAGAATTGTGCTTCTGCAGCAGGTTAGTGTCGATGACGAAAAGCTAGAAAATGCGAAGCCAGGAAGTCGGGCGCCCCAGACTGAATTGAAACCGGATTTGAACGTACTCGAGGAAGTCATTGAGCGGGCGACTTCCAAGAGACATATACAAAGAGAAATTAAATTGGCAGTAAGCTCGTCTCCAATTATCGATCCTAATCTCCATAGTCTTGTCGAATGCCATCGGGAACAAAACTCATAGTTACGGCGCGCTCAGGGGTCTACGTAATGTTCATCACGAACGCTTGCAGAAGGAGCTATTCCTCAAGGATAAAGATGCAAGACTGCGGAGTGGCGCGAGGGGTAAAGAGGCTCGGAGAAAATTGATCCCGATGGAGAAGGAAGTCACAAACTTTCAGAAACTGTCAGTCTCCAGGAACCGCCGGTATCAAAGCCATATAAGCCTGTGCTAACTCGTTACAAAAGTTATGAGCAGGGCGACGATGAGATCTCGCTTGACGTTTTGACCAAGGAGACGGGCGAAGCGGCCGACATGCTTGCCGAGTTAGAGCTTTCGGTAGAGCCAGCCAAGATGTCCGAAGTCGAGTCCCGAGCTAAGAAGATTCTCGCTGGCTTAGGCTTCATGGAGGAATATATGACAAGACATGTGAAAGCTCTTTCAGGAGGCTGGCGGATGCGGACCTATCTCGGTAGCGCACTGCTTCAAGAAAGCGACATTCTTATATTGGACGAGCCGACAAACTTTCTGGACCTTCTTGGAATTCTGTGGTTGCAGCAATATCTTACTTCTCAAGCCGAGACTCCCAACCCGCCGACCCTGATTGTCGTATCTCACGATAGAGAATTCATATCGCTATGCACTGACCTGATAATAATTCGCGACAAGGATTTGATCTACTTCCATGGCGATCTCCCAGAATACGAGGCCTCTCGCGCAGAGAAAATACTCTATCTCACCAAGATGAAGGAGGCGAAAAAGAAGCAGAAGGAACATGTGCAGCAGACGATCGCACGGAACATGAAAGAGGGAAAAGCGAAAGATGACCAGAATAAGATACGACAGGCCAAATCGCGTCAGAAAAAGCTGGATGAGCGTTGGGTCTGGAAGTCGGCCTGAAAGGAGGACGCTTTAAGCTGAATCAAGACTTGCCAGGGTAACATCTTACGAGCCGTGCGGATATTAATATCCCGCAGGATGAGCGGTCGATCATTGTCGTGATTCCAGAACCATCCGATTTGAGGTTTCCAGGTCCCCTACTTTCTTTGGACAAGATTTCTTTTCGCTACCCGGCGGTAGGGAAGAGCAAGGGTCCGCCCATGCCTTTGGTTCTGAAGGATATAGTTCTGTCTTTGCACATGGGAGATCGGCTAGGAATTATGGGTCTCAACGGTGGAGGCAAATCAACACTAATCAAGCTTCTCGTAGAAGAGACAGAACCAACCTCAGGGATAGTAACGGCTCATCCTCGATTGAAACTAGGATACTACTCCCAAAGCGCAGTTGAGTCCTTGCAGAAACTGAGTCTGGCTGAGCCGGGCCTGACTGCCCTGGCACTCCTTGCCCGCGAAGTCTCCGCCGGTGACAATGCCCTGGACGAAGGCGCTATTCGTGGTCTTCTCGGTACGTTTGGCCTACATGGTCGTCTTGCCTCCGATGTGCCCGTCCGCAAGCTATCCGGCGGTCAGCTAGTGCGACTGGAGATGGCGCGATTGCTCTGGAGGCGGCCGCACTGCCTCGTTCTGGATGAGGTGACGACTCATCTTGACTATGAGACTGTGACCGCGCTGCGGGCCGCTCTGAGAAGCTGGGAGGGCGCAGTTGTAGTCGTCAGTCATGATCGATGGTTTCTGCGTGGGGTGGTGGAGGGGATGAATGATGATGAAGACAGCGAGGAAGAAGACGAAAATGATGGGAATGCCAGAAGAGAAGAGGTAAAACGACGGAAAATCGTTTTCCGCATCAAAGGAGGCCAGTTGGTGGAGTTGAAGGGTGGCGTCGTGGAGTTTAAGAACTTAATGCAAAAGAGGGCACGTAAGTTGATAGAGTAGGATTAAGGGCACTTATAACACGAACATCCTATCCGAAAGAGATACCTCCTAGCTCTACTTACGGTCTCTCGTTATGTGAGGAACCGTTTCTACATTTAAAAGGTATTCTAGTGGCGAGACGAAGATCAAAGCCTATCTGCTATCCAGTACAGTACCGTGATGAGAACATCTACACAAACATGAGCGATATTTTCCCCGATCCTGGCTACTAATATGCTCAGCAATAAAAAATGAACCAGTAGAAATGGAACATAGAATTCGTACGCCAGTGCCAAGAACAAGCGTTGACCCGTTGGATACAAGTTTAAAGATGTGCTGGAGGAGCGGCAGAACTCAGCATACTATCTGAGATGTATCCAACGCTCCAATAGGCTTTTGGGAAATTTGACGAAATCGTGATGGATATAAACCCGCTGAGAACTTACCAATAATGATGAATACTTTACGAGGGCCAGATCTGGCTGAATTCGACAGCCTCGTAAGCTTTACAGGGAATGAAGGCTTCCTCCGGAAGTACTCGTCGATTGCGAATGAAAGTACTGTAGAATCAGGCCAGGAACCCAATTAACCGGTGCTCTTCTGCACAGTACCTTCTCTACATGATTGGCACGCAGGTGAGCAGGTCAAACACGCACACAGAGTTGTAGTGGATTTTACCTACGTGAAACCAAGCCCCTCGCCAAGATTAAAGATCCAATGGGCTGTTCCCATACCCGCACAGCTCGTATGCAGGCGGCCCCGCTTCCCATCGTTGGGCGGCAGTGTTACACATTCTGCTGCGTGAGTACTGTGGTGACTTCCGCTCTGCCATTCATCCAAAGACCTGGAAGGCTGCCTGAAAGAAGATTGCGGGAAGCCAGCCATCCTGCTTCTGAATCGCACCGCTCAGGCGGCCAGGCAGTCGACAATGGACTGGGCTCTTACACCAAAATGCAAGGGCCTTTATCATGGGGTTGGCAACGAAGAAACAAGTCTGATAAAGATAGATACGTCAGGTTTAGACCTCGCTGATGATTCACGAAATCGCAAAAACGGACACTGGGTAAAAACTCTGTGATGTAGCTACTGTGTATGTGAAAGGCCAAGCAAAAAGGGCAGCTTTGATACTTGTTTACTCAGCTAGTTTACTAGATGATGATCATGTTATCATATTCATGTCTTGTAAAGATGACAGAGAACTTGTATTTAAAGAGATAGGTTAAAGAGGAACTCACAATTGTATAGATCAAGTTTCATAATCAAAGTACATATTCTCGTTAGGTTATAAAGGTTGGGGTTCGTAATGGTGTCTTTACAGTGGTGACGTTTCTGGTGCTACGTACAGGCGGGCATGCCGGCATGCAGTGAAGCTGGGTGTTTCCAGCACGGTTGCACCAGTCCACAAAGTAGCAGCATCTACTTTCGATGCAGCACACACGAACCGCATAAAATCAATGGATGATTGTAATTAATTTGTTTAATCTATAATTTAGCTTCATCGGAATTTCTTGAACATGCTCGCAGAGCTTGCTGCTGACCCCATGACAAGGGGCATTTTGGTGCAGAGGCCTGGTCCGTTTCCTGGCAACCTGGGCGGTTCAGAAGCGGGGTGGCCGACTGACCCTTCAACCAGCAAACGGAGCAAACAATGACGAAATCTCGGTCGCAAAGTACGATCCTCTGACGGGGAAGATGCGACCCAACGGCTTGCTCAACATTGGGCGTGCTCTACAGTACTAATAATACCTACACATATGACATATTAGAATTTGGAGAGCCCGAGGAGCCAAACCTGGAATTTAATATTTTGTTCCGCAAGGCCGGACGCTACATGGCCTGGCGGCGGGTAAAGTAGTATTGACGCCAAGACTGAAGCCGTCGAAAGGTTTCCATGCCTGGCGTTTACTAAAACGTTCTCCAGGGTAAGGGGCCGAGACTTGCGGCGCAAATGACGTAGTGTGCCGGGCGCGTAGCGCTGAGTGGCTGAGGGGAAAGGGAAAGGGGCAGGCCAAGCCTGGGGACACGCTGTGATGTGTGAGGGTGCGGGGTGGAGTGGGGAAAAGACGGAGCCAGAAAGCGGTACACACATAGGATGACTTTTGTTATTTAAACCTTCCTGCCCAAGTAGGCTTCGCTTGATGGGACAAAACTGTTTGATTCTCTCGTGATCAGACCAGAATAGAATAGATCAGATCTCTACTTTGGTGCACTTAAACTGTCCTGTGCCCTGCTTATCACTCTACATCCTTATTCTACGCCTTTTACTTGTGCAACTAACAAACAACATGGGCGAACGCTGGGGCTACGACAAAGACCCCCGAGAATACTCGGATGGCTACAATGCCGGCCGCCAAGGTCAAAACACCTACGGCGGCGGCAACAGCGGTAGCGACAGCTACGGCGGCCGAAATGATGATCGTCAAGAGGGTTATGGCGGCGGATACAACGAAGGTCATCGGGGCAACAACGACAGCTATGGCAGCCGGAACGAGGGCTATGGCGGCGGCGGCGGCCAGCATGGTGGTGGTGGCGGCAACGGCGGATATGGTGATGACCGCCGGGATACCTACGCCGGCATTAATGATAATCACGGCAGCGACCGCGGTGATAATTATGGCGGAGACTACGGAGGTGGAGGTGGCGGAGGCAGCGGATACAATGACGGGCCCCACCGAGGCGGTAACAATGACAGCTATAGCAGTAGCGGTGGTGGCGGCGGTGGCGGCAACGGCGGATTCAGTGGTGGCCGTCGTGGTGGCGAGGCTAACACCTACTACCAGGGCAACCCTCAGCAGGGCCCCGGCGGCGGTAACGACGCGCAGGGCGAAGATGGTGAGCGTGGCCTAATGGGCGCCGTAGCTGGCGGCGCGGCTGGTGCCTACGGCGGTCACAAGATGGGCCATGGCGTTATTGGCGCGCTAGCGGGTGCGTTCGCAGGCCACAAGCTCGAAGATGGGGTCAAAGACCACCGCAAGGAGAAGCACGAGGAGGAAGAGGAAGAGAAGCGACGGCGTCTACGCCAGGAAGAGATCGAGGATGAGGAACGCAGGCGTCGACGCAATAGTCGCAGCCGTAGCCGCAGTCGCAGTAGCAGCCGCGGTAGCCGTCGGCATCATCATAGCCGATCCAGGTCGCATAGCCGCAACCGCGGCGGCATTTGCGGAGTTGGCCATGAGGGTGGAGGCCGCCTTCGCGGAGGCTTCTCGGGCTCCGCTAGTGGTGTCTCACTTGACAGCCATGGCGAATTCATGTTGCATGCAACATGTCGTCGCTCTGACGGTAGCGAGCATCGTAGTTGCATCGCGCTGAACCGGTACCTCGAGAATTACGATGGACAGCTGCGGTGGTCAACATCGGGTGGCGGCTCCTCTTCTAGCAGCAGCGGGCCGATCATGTACACGGTTGTGTCCGGAGACACGCTCCGAGACATTGGGCGGAAACACGGGTGCGATTGGCATGAGATTCGCGACATGAACCGCGACAAGGTTTTCAATGAGGATTTGCTGCAGCCAGGTTGGGTGCTGAGGTTGCCCGGGCGTACAGGCGGGGGCGGTGGTGGTGGTGGAGGCAACTTTGGGGCGTCTGCGAAGAACATGCATTTGGAGAGGAACGGGAGCGTGTTGGTAGGGGAGTTGAGAAAGTCGAATGGGTCATGGGTGGAGGCAAGGATTGTTTTGGACGAGATGATTGCCAATGAGAATGGAGAGCTGAAGTTCGTGTAGAGGGTCGAGATTTGGGAATGAAAGTCATGGTATGTGAGTTAGTTGAGCCAAGGTGTGAATCGAGCCATGAAAGGTTGGGATAGTGAGCAAAAGCAGGAGGGATTATGATATTAGTGTGTGCACATGAGGCCTGAAGAAAGTTTACCAGCTTTGCCTAAAACTGTGTATGAAGAAACATCCATTCTAGATACGTGAAGTGTGTTAGATCATTACAGTATTGGATACGGTGGATAAGTTGATTGACTACACGAGCTACCTAAATCTATTCAAGATCAAGTTTCTAACTTCTGGCCCCCATACAATAACTGATCAACGTACTCAGCAATAGCCAACGAGCTCGTCAAACCCGGGCTCTCAATGCCAAGCAGGTTGATCCATCCCTCGAAGTCCGGCTCCTTGCGGATGTAAAAGTCCACGAACCCTTTCCCCTGACCGACCGCCCCACCCCGATACAGCTTAGGCCGGATACCAGTGTAGTCCGGCGCCAGGGCCGTCTCATCAATACTAGGTAAATACTTCTTGATCTCCGCAACGGCCATCGGCAGCCGAGCCTCACTTACATCCAGTTGCGTCGGGTCGTCCACCCACTCCAGGTCAGGTCCGAAGCGTAGACGACCCGCCAGATCAAGCGTCAGATGTGTGCCCAGCCCGCCAGACCCGGGCGTTGTAACTGGATAGATCAGTCGTGACACATGGGGCTTGGAGGCTCCGTAGGAGAAATAGTTCCCCTTTGCGAAATGGAGCTTCTTCCTGCGCTCGACGTGCAAGATCATATTGTGGACGTCGACCGCGCCAAGCCCTGCACAGTTGATCAGGGTGTCTGTTTTGATCGTGCTGTCCTCACCAGTCATTGTGTCGCGCGCCACCAAACGCCACCCGCCCTGACCCTTGTCAATACCTTCAGCAGCGACAAGAATCGAGTTGAGTGCCGTCGTGCCTCCTGCGTCCTCGAATAGCCCGTGCAGCGCCGTCATTAGTCCATAACTATCCACGATGCCCGTGGTCGGGCTTTCGAGGATACCGGAATGCGCACGCACAGCGGGTTCCATTAGTTGAGCCTCATCCGGGCGCACCCACCGCGTCGGGACGTCAATGGCCTCGTGACAGAACACATGAGTCTTTTCCAGAATGTCGCGCTGCTCGTCGTCTTGCGCTACGATCCATTTACCCACGCAGCGGTGGGATACGCCGTGGCGAGCACAAAAGTCGTACATCAACTGCTTGCCGCGGATGCATAGGCGTGTCTTGAGCGAGTCCCGACCATAGTAAATGCCGGCGTGGATGACTTCGCTGTTGCGCGATGACGTCTCGGTACCCACGTGGCTGTGGCGCTCGAGGAGCAGGGTTGGGCTCGCAGGGCGGATGGCGGCCAGATGGCGCGCGACGGCGAGGCCGACTACTCCGGCGCCGATGACCTAGATTTGGGGACACGTTTATAACGACGGCTGATTGGCTAGTTGCTCTGTCTTGGCTTTTGTCTATCTGTCTATCTTCTTGCCAACTCCGGGCACTCCGAGATCTGGGGTAGGAAACAGGATAGCTATCTTTTGAACAGGGTGCGCATAGTTTGCGATACAACTTACAACATGGGCAAAGTCCGCGTCGCGGGCACGTGAATTGCAGACCGTACGAATGAGTCTGCCACTTGATTTTGTTGATAATGGAGAGCGTCGTAGGTGAGATATTGGTATCATCTTCGCTCGAACGAGAAAATGCGGACTTCTGCGGAGGAAGCTTGCGTCTGTGGGGTCGAGCATGAGGTTTAACTAACTGGGCCTGGGATCAAGTACACACAGCCTGAAAGTAAATGGATGGATACGTCAGCTCAGAGACGAGAAAATCCGTTCATGGAATAGCTGCCGCACACTTGAGGGTTTATCATGCCAGTTCAAACCACATATTTCTATGACTTCATCAGCGTCCCGAACTGCCCGCGTTACAACCGCAATCGAGTCAACCCGATTGCCATGAATTAGCGACGATTAACGGTACCACCTTACTTCCGAATGTCTGTAGGCAAAGCACTGCCGGATTCTCACAGCGCTTTGCCTACAATATTTCGCAAGAGTGGTGCCACTATGGCTACTGCACAAGACACATTCAGGCGATGGCACCGCTTGGCAAAAGGCTTGGAATACAAAACCGCACCGTACCAATATGCTATTTAACCGGGTAAATGTCTGGCTGATTGACTGTCAAGATGCAATGGGATGCTGTGCGCAGCAGTCCAGAGGCAGCTGTGTGGCAGACCCAGCTAGGGTCCCTTGATAAGGGGTATTTCGAAGCCGCAGTATTACGCGTTACTACAGTGTCCAAGAAGCTTCTTACATATGATCAGTTAGTAATTGCAGTTATCGTAATGACTGGGTTACATCTAGACAATTTCTTTCCGGATTTTCCGCAGGTCGGTCGGGAGCAAGGACCTGGAAGCCGGAAACAGCAAAACAGCACCTGTCTAACTCTCAGCATCAAATCAGTGGACATGACACATATTGGATCATTTCTGCGTTGGATCTGATCCAGAATACTTGAATTTCGTATTTGCCAAATTTCGCGTATCAAAACCCGTTAAAAATTAGTATAGTTGTGGAGCCTTCTTACGGCGAAGTCAAGTGCAATCTTTGGTGTCGTCCCAGGGGACCACAAGCTTACACGACAAATAAAATGACCACCATGACGTGTGCATTTTTCTTTTGATGATTCGGCATTCGGAGTGCCTGGGGCTTATTCTCGTACAGCTTTCTAACGAGTAGAAGCTACCGAAAGATGTGCTGACTGGAGAGTAGTCGAAGTGAAAAGCATGGCGTTCAGCTATTCCGGGTTTCTGCAGGGCTGCAGATATCATCGGTGCCCAATGTTGCGTTCAAGTTATGAATTTTCATGTTTTACTTACGAGGCTTTGTTTCCATGAAACCCATAGAATTGCCCAGTCTAGTCCGTGGGTTCACCGACATAAAACCCTCCAACTACAGACTAAAAGGGCAATCACGTCGAAAGTCGTGGTCGACTACGCGGCTCATATTTTAGACCGCGCTCTCCCTCAAAGATTGTACATATCACGTCATAGGCGTGCAGTTTTAGTTTTTTTGGAACAGAGATCATGGAGCGAAGCGCCAGCAACACATCAAAGGGCTCGTCCGGGCACTTCCTTGCGTACTATAACTATTGCACCGGATGACTGAAGCGATACACGATTTAAGAATAGTTGACAAATGGGTTGATGTTCCGCCATACAGCCTGCGCGAACTGCACGGCAAAAACCTGTGAAAAGCAGAGGAGGCATGACTTGCCAGAAGGCGATTCTGGGCCTGACGGGTATCTGCACAACACATCTGAGGACGCCACTCTGAGAGGGGAAACTACGCGTACCATTGGCCCTCAACTTTTCACTTGAGTTATCCATTGGGCCGGGCCAAGTTCCGTCATTGCCCACTTGGCTAAATCCAATGCTCAGCTGCTTCGCCTCCGCGACCGCCTTCCTTTCAGCTGGTGGCTGCATTGTAGTTTGTACCAACTCCCGCACAGCACGCGGGCATTGCGGATTGTAACCTACGGAAGGTCTTCCCTATGTTCCAGAATGTCTCTGCTCTATACATTGCCCCTGATCGATGGTAAACCGTCGGCATTTTGTGGGGGGGTTACAATCAGTTCTCAGACATGTTTTTCTCGGCTCAGGTGCGCCGTCGGGTAGGACCATTCTTCAACTCATGGCTCCTCCCAATACTGTACGTCTGGCATGGCGGTATCGATGTAAAAGACGTCGTGGGTCCTTATGAGCTTAAGTGGAGACATCGGGATCGACTGCAATATGATCACCACTAAGATGGCGACGTCGATTTTGTGCAGGCACTTAGCCACATTGAGGGGTTGGCGCATTGTATCAAGATCAATTAACCCAAACTCAAGTCAGCCAGTCAACTTGGTCGCTCAAGAACCTTCCCTTATCTGGCCCATCGATCAAGTGAAAGAACTCTTATTTGCTGATGTGACAACTGGGAATGTTGGCCCCCAGGATGCCATCCCGTCTCTGACATGAAAGAACGCATATGCGCTACTACAATGAGATGCGGCTCAGTCATGACAAGAACTGCTGGTAATTAGACCACTGTTACGAGGTGCTCACTAGAACTTTGAAGCTTTGGCAAAACATGCCAATTTGTGGGGGGGGAAGGGGGAATTCCTAGTGGAAGGGGAAGGGGAAGAGGGGGGAGGGGGGCAGGGCTTTTTTCCCGCTGAATTGTCGCAGGTCTCTAGTGGGAGAAATGGTCCACATGAAGCGAAGATCGACGTGTAATGCGACCAGAACGTGGCCTTGGCAACCAGCTCCAAGCCGCGAGGCCGAGATAGAGGTGGAGGAACCGTAAGCTGTCAGTCATGTCTATCTACCCAAAACGAACGGTAGTTGGTGGGAACTGAGTATCTCCGCGGATCGTGGACTTGAACCGGCGCGTTCGTGCCCAACCAGCAGCCCCTTTAGCATGCCCTTGCTTTGCCCCATCTTCAAACCCCAATCTTCTACTGTATGCACCCCTTGTGGGGCCTTGGAGTGACGAGCCAGAAAGAAACATTCTCTCTCCTCTCTTGGCAGCCACGTACCGGATTTGAATTGATCTGTCTGCCTTAATCCACAACACACATAGAAACGACACGACTCGTACCAACTCCACATACTAGGATACCGCACCGAACATGTGTCATGTCCCTACGAAGTATTCGCAAAGACGGTGATGTCAAATCTGGGCATTTCACCCATGTCGATAGTTATGGGGATTTCTCTTTTTCGGGCTGCTGCCCCGATACCGTAGGTGAGGGTTATCGTGACAAGTGTGCTGCATGTGGTCTTGCTCCGCCAATGGGAGCGCCGTCTTGTCGCGACCACGCCATAATGGGCGCACTTATTTTTATCGAGAAAGATCCTTACTTCTTTAGGAAGCTGTGAGCGAGCGTCGAATTTCTAGAAATTTCAAGGTTAGTGTGCGCCCAGCCGGTCCGGTGAGCGAATTCGGAGCATCCACCCCCCCCGCCTGCCAACGCCCATCTCTCGTAGACCGCGTTTCTAAAAATCAGGCAAAGAAAACCCAGGGGAGTAGTGTATGCACACGTCCATCCGGCGCGCCATCACGGCAGCGTTCGTCATCCTTTTCGTCACCTTCTCATCGAAGTCACAAGCCCAGTCCGCCGGTAACTCCGGCACCATCTACGGCATTGTCACCGACATCTCCGGAGCCATCGTCCCCGGTGCATCCGTCACCGTAGAAAACATCGTCAGC
>JAOYMO020325560.1:0-27433 GCA_025802455.2 Iodosphaeria phyllophila | reverse complement strand
CTATGTCTTCACGACACGGGCATCGCTTGAATTCATTTTCAAGCCGTTCGACCACTCGACCAGCGACAAGATAGACGTCATGGTTGTCGGGACAGACGATGCTCAGGTCCATCTAAGTATCTTTGACTCGTTTGTCATTGGAAAATTCCAATATTCCATGCCAGATCGGATGGGTTCAAGTGGGACTCTAAGGCTTTCCCATCACGCTTCTCACTCGCAACTCTCGACACACTCACTTATTTTCCAGCCCACGGCCACGAAGGAGCGAGCGAGGAAGTTTTTCCTTGTTCCCATGGATCTCACATTCATTTACTCCACTCCAGAGCACCTCTCCCTAATTGCCACGAAAACGACCACGTTGCAAAAGCTACTTAGATACATTAAACAAGTCCAAACGCATATGACATATGAGTGGCACTCGACACGAGAACTTCCTACTAAATTTCTACGGAACATTAACGAAACGCTGGGGGAGTCGAAAGACTACGCGAACATGACTATCACACAGGCAATGTACCATTTGATCGTTACGGGACACAACTTCCCTGAGGTGAAAGAGTGGCTTGTCGATCAACTTGCAGAACGTGTGAGGGCTTATCTATCTACTGGATTCTAGTCCGCATGTCTAATGTGAACTTCTAGGGCCACAAACGCTGGGACAAGGCTGTCGTCTCTGGCCTGGACAATTTACGCCAACTTGTTCACGAGAATTTCCTGCCCGCTTTGGAGCGCATTTCTATCATTCTAAGCCGACTTTTAGGAATTGCACGGTTCGACGAGTCCAAGGGTGAGATCGGCTTTACTAGCAAGCAAATCACCCAAGTTATGGACATTGTGTCGAGCATGACTCTAGTAGGGAACAAGGTTCTCCTCTTACTGATGGAGGAACTTGATCTCTTCCAAGCCTTTTCGGGTTGGTTGAGACACGAGATTGACCGCGCGGCATCCTCGTCGAACAGCGATGAGTTGACTGAGAGGGAGGCTACTATGGAGCACGGTAAAATATTAGCTTACATCCAACATTACATGAACGACAGCCCACTGCGCTTATATCTTAGTCAGATTCAAGATCCACTCCAGGATCGTGAGCTGGTCGAGGATGGATCATCTCTGATAGATCTGCTGGATAAGCAGATTGCGCAACACGAGGCAGGTCAGACTCAAGCGACGAGCTTCTCACAAGTCGGATTCCTATCTCCGTACCTGTTGAGCAAAACGGACTCGGTCTTCATGGGGATTGCCGAAGCAAAAAGGCGCAGCGTTCGCTTTGGCCAGCCAGCTGTTGTCGAAGCGCCCTACGATATCTCCAAATTTGATGTCAAAATGTGCTCGTTTAAGCAAGAGGTATGGTTCATGATATCCTGTGTCTCTCTGGATTGAATTGACATTGATAGAACGGACTAAACGGCGTTACGTACGTTGCTCTGATAAGCGACCAACGTGAGCATGATAGTGAGTGATGCAGATTAGAAGATTCTTAAGACTTGTTCTAACCTCAAGACAGTCACTCTCATACAAAACGAGATCAGCATCGTGAATGGGATCAACAGCACTGTCGTCACGAGAGCATCCACCCTCTCCCTTGGTGATGCTCAGGTTATCGACGCCAAGTTTCTCAACGAAAACACGCTCCTTGCGCTCCTATCACTAGAAAGTAAGACAACATGACTCGCAGCCGCTATTTTTTTCTTCTGCTAATAAGACTGGAATAGACAAAATCTACCTTATCCGCATCCCATATCAATCCCCCGATTTAGGCTACAAGGTCCTTGAGCTTTCACCCACACCCGGAGAGCCTGCTGACGCTTTTTCCAATATCCATCAACTTAGTTCAGAACAAGTGGTGACCGTATTTCCACATGTCATCGTGCCTGGAGACACGACGCATTCTGCGACACCCATACCTATCAAGATGGAAGTGAAGGGGCTCAGTGAGGAGCGTGGAAAATTTCCCGCGAGGATCTGTTTGCTGGGACCCGGCAATGCGACGTATCGCGTTTTCCAATTGCCCGAAGACTGGGACGGGAAGCCGTGAGATGGAAAATAGGCCTTGTACGATAGCTATTGTAGTGATCAGGTCAGGTGGTAACCGACTCACGCTAGTTCAGATACCAAAATAAATCTATTTACAACACCCATGTCAATCTATTTACCAAGGATTGCTATTACCCTATCCACAATCATTTCATGTCTCCATTAACTTGTTTTCTTCGCCTCTGCCCACTCCCTCAACGCGTTTTTCTGGATCTTTCCTGTCGAGGTCTTAGGCAGCTGGTCTACAATTTGAACTTCTCGGGGCACCATAAACCGGCTAATATTACTTTGGTTCTTTGCCCACTCAATGAATGCCTCTGGTTTCAGATTCCTTGGTCCATCGGAATTATGAGCAGAATCTCGGATAGTCATAAACGCCATTGGCCGTTCGCCCCATTGCTTGTCCGGCACAGCAATCACGCCCGCTTCAAGCACGTCAGGATGCTGCGCCAGCATGCTCTCGAGGGCGATAGACGAAATGTTCTCGCCGCCTGGGAGGAGCATTAGTTGCATCTCCTATTGCAATCCATAGCTATTCCCAGAGAAACGAAGGGGAAAAGCCAAAAGAAGAAGAAAAATAGAGAAACGTGCCTGATATGATAATATCCTTCGCGCGGTCCATAATCTGCGCGCTTCCATCTGGATGCCATACTGCCAAATCGCCCGAATGTAACCCTCCACCTTGGAAAAGCTTGCGGGTCGCCTCCGGGTCCTTGTAATACCCTTTGGCACAGATATTTCCAAAGAAAACGATCTCACCGATCTCTTTACCATCTTTGCGCACATCTACCAATGTGTCTCCATTCCTACCAACGCCGGCCTCGGACGAATCACCATCACGGTTATTCGTCTGCACGACACGGATTGGAAGACTTGTCAGGAAACCATGACCTTGCCGTGCCATGCGCTCGTAACGTTTGGCTGGCGGCAGAACATCCCACTCCGGCAGCACGTAGCCCCGCGTGATGGGTCCGTAGGTCTCCGTCATGCCGTAGACGTGTACGGGCTGGAGATTGAGGCTCGACATGCGCTCAAAAAGGGTACCTGTAGGCGGGCTGGCCGCGACGGTTACGCGAACGGGCTGTGGAAGTCGCTCGGCTTCTCGAGCGGCGCAGAGCAGTGTGTTCACTGTGGGTGCCGCGTTGAAGTGTGTGATCTGCTCCTCCTTTAATAGACGCCAGATCAAGGGATAGTCGATTTTACGGAGGCAATAATGCGTGCCCCTGACTGCCGTCACTGCCCAGGGAAACGTCCAACCCATTGCGTGGAACCTATGAGCAGTCAATACCCGATCTTCAGTATTTTAATATCCCAGATTTGAGGCTCACATGGGAAGCGTCCACAAATATCTGCATCTTCCGTTTTTCATGTTCAGCCCGGACTCGACAATATTAGCCATAGCAGCGAGGTAGGCCCCGCGATGCGTCATGACGACGCCTTTAGGCCGTGATGTGGTTCCGGAGGTGAACGGGATGGCGATCATGTCATCTTCGTTCTTACACTGGGACTGTAGACCAGCCCAGCCCTTCCCGCCTGCTGCAACATCATGATTGAGGCCCTCAAGAATTGCCCGGTCAAAGGGTCCGCAGTACTCGCCCTCTACTGCATCTGTATCCTAGAACCGCAGTCAGTAAGTGTTTTCTTTCAGTCTTTTCAAACCGTCCGTATGAATTTGAGCGGGATCAGATTAATTTGGTCGAGCGGACGTACCGTATCTATTATCACTGGTATCTGCAGATGTGCTTTTCTAAAGTCCTGAAGCAACGGCTCGAACTCTTCATCCACGAGGATAGAATCAACATCCGCGAAGTCAAGAATATACGAAATATCATCCGGTTTCAAGCTGCTCTACCCATCAGAACACGAAATCACGAGATAAAATTGGTTGAACTGTTTTAGTTACCGATAATTCACAGGTACTAGTACAGCGCCAGCGGCCACGACCCCAAATATGGCTTCCAGGAAAGCCGGGGTGTTGGGAGCGAGTATACCGACCCGGCGGAACCCCCGTTCGCGCAGGAAATAAGCGAGCCCACGTGCGCGGTCCGCTACTTCGGCATATGATCGCCGCAACACTTGCCCATTAGCCGTCACATGACATACAGCAGTGGCGGCCGGTTCGATGGACGCTGCGCGCTCAAGAAATAAAGTTGGTGAGAGTTGATGAATATGATAGCTGTGTTGGTCGCTTCCTGGCGGTGCTGCAATGTGGCCTAGAAGCGCCTTCACGCGCGATGCTGCGCCGGACATGATGGGGAGGTTGCTTGGAAGTATGCGATAGTTGCAAGTAGCTAGATACCGAAGTTGAGCAGAAAGAAAGCCGAGAAGTTGACTGTTGTACCTTGTATGACCAAAACTTTGAAATAACAGTATAATTTACCAGAACTTGTCGAGTCCTATCACATGCGCCTGTTTAGGTCTGGCTCACTTGGATCTTTTGTCAAGAGGAATCCATCAGCCAGAATGATCTTCCTATGAACAAAATACCAGTTGAAAGGATCTCCTACTACGAAGGTATGTAGAACTACGTAATGTTGGGAGCAACGATAAAGCATCCAGAAAGCATTACCGATTGTAGTTAGAGGCAGAAGTTTCTCCATTTTTAGGTAGAATCAGCACTAATGAGCTGGCGTGTGCTTGTTGGCCGTTTCTAAAACGGGCAGCGCCAGTATCCCAGAAAGATTAGCGCAAGGAAAGACGCTGTTTGACATTGAACGTTTGAGTCCGTGATTCGCAGCCACTCCTATGCGGTACGGCGTACCGGATTTTAGATTGGGGAATCGGGGCGTAAGAAGTTTCCAAATTGGCGATTCAGGTGATGCCCACTCCTCTGAAGAATTGGACTTGTGGTATGCGACTTGACTGTCGAGCGAGTTTCTATTGTGGTCAAGGGTAGGAGGTAGACGATCAGCTTGACCGGGCTGCGAGTTAGTGTCACTGATAGCTCTGCACCCTCTCTTTAATACCAGTAGTTCACTGCGCATGCCATGTGCCATGCGTCAGCTTGGCGCTTGCAGAATTAGACGAAGTAAAGCGAAATCAAAGGCATTGCAATAGAAGAAAATCAATGAAACCAGTGAAATTAGTACGTTTGCATTTCCATGTACGAATCCCCTGCGGTTCCGAAGCTTGATCGCTTTCAGTGCCATGAGCAATGCATAACTCCCTTCGTGCATCGTGAAAACCCCTGCCAGAACTATTGGCGCCCCTTGGAGAAAAGCAAAGGAAGAAACGGAAAGAAAACAGCGCCTCATCCTTTCCTCAAACTCCTTTTCTTCATTAATGACCATTTCCGTACTATCTTGAAAAGCAAATGCCTGATCAATCCCATAGCTCGACCGTAATCCACCTGCAAGTCTGGTCGGTTGCATCGCAATTGATTGCTATTCAACCAGACCACTGCCAGTGGCACAGAGCACAGCGCTCTCTCGGCTGAGAGCGAAATAATTGGGTCCAAAAAGAATCGAAAGTAGGGATACAAAGTTCCTTGAACACTTTCATCTGCGACGGCGAGGTTATTAGTATCGGTACAAGTAGTATGCAAGGTAAGTCTGGAGTCGCAGGGATGTGCCTGCGCATATGCTGCAAGGATAACTTACCGGATCCGACCGACGTCTTTTACTCACTCTTCAAGACGAATAGCGTAGAAGGTGCCGTCGGGACAGACATACCAGCGACTGGCAATGTTGTCGATGGTAACACGCGACATGAGGATCCATTCACCATCGAGCTGGCGGACGGGATACATGCGGCTGGGATCATCGTCGCCAGGCTTGATATCCTGGGGCTCGTTAACGTTGTTGTTGTAAGCCGCATTGAGCATCTCAGTCATGGCCTCTTGACCCGTTCTACCAATGCCCATAATGTCGGGATATCCACCACCACCACCAGAGGGGGTAGGAGCAGGATTACCTCCGAAAACCATATGGTTAGGAGCGCCAGACTGCTGGCCGGGCATACCCATGAAGGCCTGCTGCTGCGGCATCGCATGGTGGTGTTGTCCGCCGGGCATCGGGTGGATAGCGCCATCAGCAGTCTGGACGGCGTATTGAGCAACCTGAACAGGCTGACCAAACTGCGCGGACATGCCAGGCTGCATAGCATGACCCGGCTGGCCGCCTTGGAAAACCATCGATGGCTGCTGCTGGTATACCATTCCAGGGATAGAACCCGGAGCAGAGGTCACGAAAGGTGCCTGCCATTCGACATATGTTAGTAATCGGCTCAAAAGATAGAATGCAAAAACAAGACAAAAGAAAAGCTTTGATGGCCCGGATGGCTTAGACGCTAGCCCGTGACACATGTATCATTTAGTAGGATGATCTAAATCGTGAGCATGTGAAAATTGGGACTTGCGTGACAAGCGGCGAAACAATGGCACACCACGGGGTGCTGCACATCAGTATGAGCGACAGTCACCATACCCGAAGGTAGTGCTACCCAAACTCGACGATATGATAGGAACAGTCACATACAGTACCAGCGGTGGTCTGATTACCACCTTGGATCAAAACGATGCGTGCACCGTGGGGGAGGCCGCCCGGGATGGCGAGGCCACCAGGGATGGTAGCATCGAATCGTGGGTGCCAAATGTGCGGGATGGGACCATAAGTTGTGTCAGGGACTTGGGGTTGGAAATGCTGACCCAAGTTGGGCATTTGTTGGTTACCATACTCCGCCATCTTGAAAGTGCTTGGAATGCCGCTGTTGAGAATAGATGTAGCAAGTGGAGTTGGCTGAGCTACAGAAACGATGGTGGGAGTAGTGGGAAGAGTATGCGGGGCAAAATACTGTTGGTTAGGGAAGGCACCGACAGGTGAAATACCCGGACGAAAGGCAGGTGCGATCGGATTGAAGCCCGATGCAGAGGCACGACCCGCGAAGCCAGGTGTTTGGTGAAAATGGGGCAGCTCGGCACCCGTGGGGGTGACTCCGTCAATTTTCCAGCCCTGTGGACCGCCGGTCACGGTGTGCGTGTTTTGGGTCTCCGGGCTTGACGATGCGATTTCAACCGGTTCCTGCGGCTGGACGGGAGGATCCACAAGGCGCGTTGCCTGGGCAGCAGATTGTTCACCTAGCCTTTTGCTCTGTTTGTGCGATCCCGCAGCCATCTTTTTGGGCATATTCTGGTACTTCAGAAGTGGCGGAAGATGAGATGGGATTTCTTGAGTTCCGGGCAGGTGGTGTGAAGGTGACAGCTCCAATGAGCTATGTTTTTTTGGCCAAGGGGATAGAAGCTGTTGCTTGTGGGTGCTGTGAAAATTGGGAACAGTTTGCTTGATCAAGCAGAGGGCAACAAGTAGCTGGACAAAGTGTGGGAAGGAGGTGGGTCCCTGGGATGCCTGAAGGGTTCTCTGGCTGGGCTATTGTTTCGTTCTCATCTCCGCCTCTGACGAGATTTGTGATCAATGAAAGCAATCACAGGTAGGGTGCAGATGAGGGAGTGCTGCCTTGCCATCCTGAGTAATGTGCACGCATTCTCCTCCTGGACCATCAAAGCGTCGAGGATATGACTAGTGGGAAGAAGCATACTTACATGATCAGTGATGGTTTCCCATCGCTTACGACGTATATTCCAACGAACGTGGCCATGAGAGGCTTCGTTCAGGGGGGCTTCGCCATGGGCGGCAGCATTATTTCCCTCAATTTGGATTTCTTGGATTGAGTGACAATCGAGGCCGCAGACACGCATCTTGACCAGATACTATCCAAGCATCGATAGATGTCAACCTTATTTATTGTATGCAGCTGTCACCGCTTGGACTGATGGCTTTGGCGAGACTATTGTTGGTGTTTGGTGGTTCAGGTTCCGGGTTGTGAAAGTGAGGAGGGATCGACTTGTTTTGGTAGGTATGACCGAAATACTTTGCTTTAATGTTTGTTGTCATCTGCACAGTACATGATACTCATAGACACCCTCAGAGAATTTCGGCTCTGGAACAAAATCCGAGCTGCAAGCATGTTTTGAGTACCATATCCCCTTGACAACGGATTGGTCGCGCTCCACAACAATATGGTGCGGTTTTCGTGCAGTGCGGCCGGTTCGCAGTCAAGTGGATACTACAATAGTCTACCAATGTGAATCTTTAAGAATAAAATAGGGTATTGATTACCCGTGATAGCTCGGGTGAACTATCAAAACAAATGTGTTAAGCCATACCTAATAGCATTACCAGAACTAACCAAGCTAGCAGAGGCCAATTCTTGTACTGTGTGATGGCATGAGCAAACTGAAATACGCGATGAAGCGGAAGATGACCACGTCCATTAATAGTCGCACGAGCAAAAGAGGAACGAACCCAAGATTCATCTATCTGGCCAACTACTATACACGGAAAAGTGGGCATTGCTCCCAAAACGGCTTAGTGCCAAGCTCTCGAGCAAACCTCGGGTTATCCCCCTGACATCCCCCTGACACCCCCTTGGCTCTGACAAGATGCTATCAGTATCAAGTTCTGGGTAAAATGGTTGTCACTCAGATCTCTGTGCCTCTCGCTCATACAGAAGGTAATGTACATCCTGGCGTCTTGTCACAGCCAAGGGGATACGGCACTGGCTGGCTTGGAACTAGACGTCTTGGTTCCAAATTCGACGGCTGACGTCTTGCGACGAAATGATTCGGTGTGCCCTGAATGAAGACTCAGGAACCCGTCAGGACATTGAAATCGATGTTGTCCAGTCGAGAGGATATTTCAGGGGTTAATCTTGGGGAAGAAAAAATGCTCTTCCCATGCTGATGCCGGGGCCCATAGCTCGAGCCTGGAGAAGTTCCCATGTCTGTTCTCGAAAGATCAATATTCGAAACGTTCAATTATGCAAGGTTCGGGAAGAGAAGAAATGGAATAAACGTAACTAGAAGTACATACCCTCATGAAGAACAGTCTTAGTCTAGGTTCCTTCGACGTTGTGACTAAGTCATCCGGCTGCACATCCCCTTCCAAAGCGTGCCAATCATACCAATCACTATGAACCAACTCGGGGCCAGATTCATTCCACTTAGACAAGGCATACGACCATCCAAGAAACTGCTCTTCCAGTTCCTTCTCGCGCCGAAAATATTCCGCAGACTCTTGAAGCGCAGCTTCTTTGTCGTGTGGAACGCACGTCTTCTCATACAGGATATGGCGGTCCATCATGTCAAGAATCCTCCAGTCACGCAAACCAACATGACGGAAGGGTTCGGCAACGGAATCAAGCCATGAGTAGAATTTCTCTAAACTAGCACCTTCCATGATGTCAACAAAGTGGCTCGTTATAACCATATTGCTATGAGTGTTGAGGCGGATCATGTGGATTTCGGGTCTGTTGGAGCCAACAGGGGACGCCGGTTCTTTCGGATAATGAGCTCTTAGAAGATTTTCTGTTAGCATTTTAAACTGCGATTACATTCAGATCAGATGAGTATTCGGCTTGGAGTGTGTGAAGCTACTCTACATACCTTTTCTCTGAACGCTAAATCTTCGCCCGAAAGCTCAAGCGCCATGTCAAGCCCTAGGGCACGAATTTCGGCATCCGCAAGGGCGGTCAACAGGCGCTTCTTACCGAGCAACCTCATCTGTGATTATGTTAACATTCGCGTTTGGGGGACCACTGCACTGTAATAAAGACACGCACCTTTTCGTTAATCGCTAATTTGTCTATGAGCAACTCGTCTAGCCCCAGGGCTTGGAGGTCGACGTCCATAAGGGCCTTCGCTTCGATATATACCTCAGGAGCGGCCTCAATTGCGCGAAGAAAACGATCGCGAACCGAAGCGAGAATTGCGGTCGCAGGTTGAGACTCCTCCTTGAAAGGTATCACCGTGAAAAGGGGCACACCGATTGGGTTGGTTGGCTTGTTTGATGAGGTGCCGGTGGCGAGGACACCATTTTTATCCGGCACAACGATGCTGTTCCTCCAAAGTTGAGACTTCTGGCAGAGCGGATCGTCAGCCGACATCCGTTTCTTGTTCTGAAACCAAAACTGGCATTGGTATTTGATGAGGCCATCCTTGAGCGTTTGCGGAGTGAACTGTATATCTGCCTCTTGGTCTTCTGCAGCAGCAGTCGTAGCTTCGACTGGCTGCCTTCTTCGTGCGGGCGTCATGAGGCTCGATAAATAGTGAAGGAGAAATATCCGATAGACAATAGAGATAACATGTGCTTGCTATATAGGGTCCGGCGGACTATGTAACGTAGATAGACTGGCTTGGAAAAGCTGTCAGTGCATATGTGCGACCGGACTAGATGAGAAGGAACGAGTCGCGAGGAAGAAACGAACAGACCAGTTGGGTAGGTTCAGGAAGGCACGACCTACTTTGTTGACACTCAAGCTGCCTGGAGAGCTTTGTAACTACCTCCCCAAGTACCTGTTTGCTTGAGTTAGGACCCTGATCAGATACCAACCGTCCTTGATATGCATGTGTACGTAGTTACGGCAAAAGCCAGCAATGTTGTGGGTGTTGAACTACGCTTGGAGCTGATCATGCTTTCTCTCTGCCAAGCAACCACAACTTCCGCGCTTGATCTGTTTCTTTTTTCTGTTGTAACCTTGTTTATTATAACTAACAAGAGAAATAGCACCAAATCAACCTTTAACCAGCCTGTGTGATTTCAAATGTTGAAAGGCAACTGATATAGATGGGACCGGGAACTAGATAATTTTGACTGCAAAATCCGACCATCAGATACATTTACTGATAGCTTGCCTTCATCATTACCGATTACGTACTAAGCATTTGCTGTATTCGGAAATATCGCTTAGTTCACGAACTAGCATTTGGGAGGCTCGAGGCTAAATTGTCGACATGTATCTACAACACAGTCGCCTGCTCTAACTCATGCCGTCCTCTTTGACTACATGTGCGCTGTGCGGACTCAAAGTAGGTCTTATGTGCACTATTCAGGATTACCGAAATCGAATTTGAGATTTACGTCAACCCGGCTTTTCGAGAGAAGCCGGTCCTATTGGTAGATAGAAAAAATGACAACACTCCCCTTGAATTCATCTGTTGGTATTTGCAAAGCACTAAGCGCTTCATGCATGGGGAATTGAAAGGTGTGAAGCAGGAAACCTATTGAATTCCTTGGGCCGCGGGAATGCGGGTCAAAGAATTCGAGTAAGGCACCTTGATGCTCATATCTTGATGTCTGCTGTAAACAGAAAATGACATGGCAGGTAGGTATGTTTCCAACATGGTCCTCTGCGATTTCTCGGTGCTTTAAGCTAACCGGTTTGCTCAACCCCCATAAACACGGCAGCCTTTCAAACTACTTGGGATAATTCTAGCTGAGTGTGTATATGTGTCACCTGAACAAGTAATCGGGGAGGGAAGACGTTCTTCACAGGTAATCGTTGGAATTGTTGTCGCAAACACCCAGGAAGATGCGCATTGCTTTCTAGTTTTTTATTGTACATCGGACTATCCAGTGTTTCCGCACGTTTCATGCTGGAAAGCGGATGATTACCGTGATGTGACCCGAGGGGTGAGAAGAGTTGAGATGTGCCAAGGATTTCCGGCTACAAATGTTCGTGCTCGGGTTGCGTTGGACCGGAGAGGAATGCTCGACGGAAGATCTGTACAAGTGATTTCAACAGCGTTTAGTCAATGTGCCAAGAGTGGATCGAATGAAGCTCGGGGGAACTCACAGCCCAGACTCCAGCAACCGACCCGACAACCGCCCCCGATATCATCATGGGTCGTAACCCCTTTGTGCTCTTGAATAGCATACCGCTCAAAGTCCCTGCCGCAACGCCATTTGCAGCATCATGTCTCCCCCTTATCCATCCAATGCCTGAATTGAAGCAGTTGTATGTAATAGCAACCACGCCGGCAGAATTCCCGAGGAACGGCCCACGTCTTGTCACCGAATTGAGGACTGAATTTAGACGTAGCTTTGGAGGTTGGTCATAAGATCGCCGTAACCCTTCTTGCAAACCCCAGGCGCCTCCTATAGAAAGAGCAGAAAGGTATGTGATACCGGTGCCATAACATAAATCATCGCTGAAGCCGCGAGAAGGGATGGCGGATTGCGACCCTGGTAGATCCGACAAAGCCGAGTCTTCGAGAGTCAGGTACTCAAGCGTGTCTCGGTCGAGGCCAGCGAGAGGATGTAGTTGTGTAGGGTCGGCAAAGGTTGATGTCTTGAGAAAAGAATCTACCCCTTGCGCCTCCGAGGGGTCGAAGCGCGGCGCATTGAAATTGCTCGTTGGTGTTGAAGGGAGGCTGTCTTGTGATTGCTCGGGCGTGGAAGACTGCGAAGACTTGCGTCCTGCGAGGGTCTCCCAAAACCCCATGGTCGACGCGAATGGAAATCACTAATTCGAATCTTGCAGCGGCGATACAGAGCCAGTGCTGTGAAATATACAAACACGTCACGTCTGCGCACTCGTTTGCGGTTTTCTGTCAATCTGTCGCAATTGACATTTTGATTCTTGGCGGGGACAAAATTTTTGGATTCCTCGCAGTACGTACCGTGCAGCAATGGTTGTCATACAGATGATCTGCATGTCATGATCCGCTGCACATGGCCCGTGCACGCCGAAAAGACCCTCGTTGCAGGGGTGGCTCTTTTTGGCCATATTCCCATATATCGTTGATTGCGATAGCCCACCTAAACACTTCATGTGCTCCCTCCGCCTGCATACACAGTAGCAGTTGCAAGTAGGCAGAAAGAAAAATCAGTCTAGACTCAGCTTAAGATGCAATCTTGGATTGAGGAATTTCCCAGGGATAGTGATACCATTTATCCCGTTGCGGTTTTGACCGTTCTGTTGCATCGAAGCTCCATTTTGACCATCAACATGAGGTCCGAGAAGACAGAGAAATTTCCCGGCATAGGGGAACCATATTTCAACCCGAAACAAGCTGTAAAATGGATTGAACAGAAGCCCCAGTGCCTACATTTCATGTACGTCCCTTCCTCGATTCCAGCGCACCACCGGACCCTCATCAAACCACTCTAGATTAGCATCCGACATCTTCAAAGAGCTCTTAGGGAATGCTGCCAGGCCCAGGCAAGTATCGGGGAAATCATGCGTTAAGCTGTGTGGCTTCATCGAACAATGTTTCAAGTCCGGATCAGCGGCACTTCTTGGCCTCGTCTTTTCCGAGAAGGTCGCCGTAGACCTATTCAACTTCTTCATCGAGTGGAATGAACAAGATCAGCATCGCTCCATGCGACTTGTCCAGGAATGCCTCCATACGTCCATATCTAGCAACCCTGACCCCGAAGTCGCAGAAGTTGTCAAAACTAGAATCTTACACGAGATCCTCGCCATCATCACAATTCATGCCAGCAAGCCGTCTGTCAAGTCGGCATTCATAGCCCTTGATCACTTTCTTCAAAAAGGCATTCTCAATGTTCCGGATATTCTAGTCATATACCAACATGTATCTGAAAATCATGGGGCTCGAAAAGCTCAAGATGTGACATGGGAAAATTTCATGGCCAAAATCTTCAGTTGGATGGAACTTCACCATGTTTGCCCCGTCGCAGGGAAACTTCTCGTCACAATGTTCACCAAGTCTTGTGATCCCGAAGATGATCAGCATTTTTCTTTCAGCACCTGGCACCGGTTTATGCAACAAGCTCTCATGAATAGCATTGATCTCCTTGAGCCATTGAAACTTTATGTCATGATACCACTTTTTCAGTCAAATCCAAGACAGGCTGCAGAGTACATCGACAAGCTCTTTGCTTTGCAGAATGCAAGAAGAAGCAGGACGGATCTTGACCTGAACAATTCATTATGGCTTGCTGCACTTGAGGCAGGGAAAAAAGCAGGAGTGCTGGGGGAGCCGGACCTTGGTATGCATATTTCGAAGTTCTTTGCGAGGAACGATTTCTAACTTGGAGATAGAAGTGGACTTCCCCCGTCAAAGGACTACGACCACTCCAATCCACGCGAGCATTCTTGAGGAAGTCCTCTGCCATTCTTCGTACGAGGCGAGAACCTCAGCCGTTTCTATCTTATTAACGTCGACTTTGACAACTCGACCTTACACTAAGGAGTCTCTCCGCCTCATTCGTCGACATCTACCCGCGTTTTACGCAGATACCGATGCCAAATTCCGTGATAACGTTCTTGGTCACACTCGAAACATGATCAACCGGATTCTGAGCGCAATTACTCTGCTTCGAAAAAAAGCAGAAAAAATATTGCGCAACCAGAAGGGGCTTTGCACATCAAAAGATGGTATCAAAGTACTGATAAAGGGGGAACCTGATGAATCGCGGTCGTTAACAGCTCATGAGGACATCATATGTTGGTACTTGGACTTCTTAAAGCAAGAATTGGTGCCGACAGCATCTTATCAACGGCATATTACTTCTTTGAAAGCGATGTGCTTCATCTTGTCTTCTGACCTAGACATTGTAGGCCAGGTTGGAATTTCCACCACTGGTGTGCCATTTTCTTTCATTGACAGGACTTGGTTACGGCTCATTTTCGATCTCATCATGGATCCGTTTGATGACGTTCGAGAAACGGCTGCGTACATGATCAAGCTGCTACTATCGACGCGAAACAGGCGCACACTCTCACCGGGATTTGTACTAGAAGAATTGCAGGGATTTTGCAAAGAAGCGACGGGGCTGGCCAGCAAGACATGTCGTGCTGATCACTCTGATGGGGTTGCTCGGTCCCACGAACTTCTTTACCACTGCACAGAAGGTTCACAAGAGAAATCCTTGATTCTGATCTCGCTCTTGGATGACCTCGAAAAAAAACTTGTAAGAGCTGAAGAAGACCTAGCAACCGCGGTACTGGAAGCGCCTATCCATGGCACTTTCGCTGCGTTGAGGTAAGACTTATGGATGACTGCTTTAGATCTGCATGACGCGTTGACTGATCTTAACAGGTACATTTGGGGGGCATTTTCCGGAAAACTACATCCAGATGAAGAACTTCAATGTCTGAACGACCTGCAAAGTCGCTCGATCCAGTGTTGCAGTAAGATTTGGCAGCTTGTAAGACATGTCCTGTGTGATGATTCTCCCGAGGGTCATCTGCCGGGGGATCTAGAAGACGTCGATGGCCTCAACACCAAAGACCTGCTTAGCTACAGTTTCCGGGCCTTGCATGAATCAAGGTGCGTAGTACTCTCTCACACCACTCAGTCTTCAAGTTCTGATTGTATCAAGCAATCTGCTCCGGTCTATTGCCAAGAATGCCAAATTCAAGGAGCAAAAGGGTGTCCTATCTCCAGACCATGCGGCATTTGAGGTGATTGGCAACCTGACTTTTGATGAGCTATCCCAACTGCGGCATCGCGGTGCACTCACAACCGTAACACAAACGTTCACACAGTGTTGCCAGTGCGTCAAATTCTATCCTCCAGGAGAGAGTGACAAAAGTCTTCTGGCTGCTTGGTATGAGGTGGGTGCCACAGTCAGTGAATGGATAAGGATCAATGCTATTGCTAACTCAATTAGGGAGCGATCGGCTGCATCTACGCTCAGGCATCGACGACTAGAAGATCTGGCGGCATACCAGCTCTCGTTGTTGGGATTCTGTCCGCCAATGCGAGTTCCCCGTCGTTAGATGAGATCATGCAAGAGCTTCGAGAGATAGCCCAGAAACCTGCTCGTTCTTGTGAAACTGATGGCTCAAGCCTACCACAAGTCCACGCGCTGAATTGCATCAAGGACGTATTCAAGAGCTCACATCTGAATAAACGGGCTGAGCCCTATCTCGTAGACTGCTTCCAAGTTGCAGCGTCAAGTCTCAAATCCGAAATGTGAGGTTAGTGGAATGTTCTTGATGAGTTTCTGCTAATTCTTACGACTAGATGGGCCATACGAAATTGCGGGTTACTTCTACTACGCAGCCTAATCGATTGTCTGTTTGGGACAAGCGAAAGCAAGTCTTCCATGGAATCAGGGTGGGATGGCAGGACGACAAAGGTAGCCTGGCACAAGTTCCCAGCTTTGCCAACCGTACTTCTTACTTTGCTTGAGACGAGCCAAATGACGGACAGCTCCTCGAAGTTAGAATCAACGGCTGAATCTGTATTCCCGGCATTGGACGTAATCCGTCGAGCAGGTCCCCCAAGCGAACTCAAGGATAAGCTCTATGAGACCGTATCGTGGTATGTGGGTAGTCACATTTGGCACGTCCGCGAGATCGCAGCGCGGACGCTTTGCTCCTTTCTGCTCGTTCCGGACTGGCCTGCGAAAATTAGACTGGTCTTGAGAGACTCCGCCCCCTCGGCAAATAGACTCCATGGTGCTGTAATGACGCTCAAATTTCTGCTGGAAAGGTTGCACGAAGTGATGCCGGGAAATCTTCAACGTAAGTTCGTGTATCTGACGTTAGTGATAATTGTATGATAGCTAACCTCTTGAAGAACACCATCCCCATCCACTTCGAGATATACTGTATGAAGTTTCGACAACAGCTGGGAGCTTTCAAACATGCTCTGAGGTCAAAGCAGTATATTACGAGGTTATCGGAATATTAAATAGGTACTTATCGGGCATGGAAGAGGGGATACTCCCCTCGAACGAGGCGGAATCAGAACATCGCCAAACGTGTCCAGATGATACATATCTACTAGCTTTGGAGAAGTCCAAAAAAGCCCGGGCCATCATTGAGAGGGAATTGAATGAGCTTGCTGAAAGGCCTGATGGCGAGAACGAGGTTACTCTACCGCTCGAGTACGTCAACGACGTCAATGTAGCGTGTGAGGTGCTTGAGGGCATAAAAGAATGGGACCACCCTTCATCCACCTCAACTATCTCAGCCAAGATCTGCAGGGCTCTCCAAAAAGTCTGCTTGGAGACAAACATTCCACAAGTGCGCTCTCGCGCAGTCGAGATCCTCGCTAATCGATTGGACAACGTGCTATGTGGAAGCGGGTGTGCAATTGACGGTGGCCTCTTGCTCTCAAAAGAAGAGCTCTCCCGGTTCTGGACGGATCTGCAGAATGAATCTCTTGATCCTCGACTGGCGAATGCCATCCTGCGTGTCGGTGGACCGATCCTAGCTGCAGTTTTCAGATTGGCTGGCCAACCTGAGAAATTAGAGGTCCAGTTTTGGCTTAGAGCATGGGGGATTATGATGAGCGAAGCGAGCCGAGCTGAAAACGTGAGTTGCCCCCCTTTCCGCGGGCACTTAAATTCGTGGAAAATGCAAGGCTAACAGCTGTAACGTAACAAGGGGTTCGATACTCGCATATCAGCAATATCTGCTATCAAATCTTTCATATCACACCTACAGATACCACAGAAGCAACCTTCGCAGCAGCCAGATCGAGAGGATGGCTCACAGTCATACTCAGCCCTATCTCGGCACCATCTCCCTTATCTGTTCGCCCTCTATGATTTTCTCAACGACGACGATGACGAGATCCGCTCCCATGCCGCCCTGGCGGCTGCGCCTCTTCTGTCATCTCGCTCACTCACCTCCATGGAGGCTGGCACGCGTCTCCTAGCCTGGCTGGGCGCGCAGTTTGGCGATTCAACCGAGTTCCGCATCCATGTCGCTTGTCGTATGGTGGGAGAAAGTGCACAGGACATTCTCCACCGATGCCAAACGCACTGGCTCGACATTGAAACCAGAATCGATGGGGATAATGCAGAGCCTTTGGCGGCGCTACTCACATGGCCATCTTTCTCCATACAGATGGCCTCAGCCCTGCGCTTCGACGACTCGCTGTTCGTTATTGAGGAGCAGAACTTGTATGTGGACGAGGTACGGGAGACGGAACGCTGGTGCGGTGTTTTTCAGGGCTTGGACTGGAATGTATTGCCCACCACTACCACCACCAGTGTTGCCAAGGAGGGGAATCAAGACAGTGTAGTCAACAGAGCCGTACTTCACGCCCTGTTCTCCTGGGCTAACTCCGCCCTGGCGACTTTGACGGAACATGCATCAGGTCGGGATGATGGACCGCTGGGTTGGACGTCGAAGCCCGAGGTGTACGCGCTTTGCACGAGGGCGCTGTATATTGCAGCTACGTTGAGAGACGTTTGCAGCCGGGGCGATAGCCTTGATCAGGATGATTTTGGAATCGGAGAGGCCTTGGATCGTTTCGTCGAGGTGGGACAGGCGGGGGGCGTGCATGGGTTGCTACTGAAAATCTGTGGGGTGGAGGAGAACACAATGGCTGAGCAATGATTTTGCTTCCAGGTGAAAAAGGAGTGTTGGGTAGTTATTTACAACATTTCCGAGGAAGAAAGACAATTGATAGGTCATCACTGTATTTCAATCGACGGTCTCGCTGCCTGATCATGTCCGTAACTATTTTCTTGTGCTGTTCTGATTGTGTTCAAGACAACACGCATCGTTTTAACAACGGACCAAGCAACGCAACCATCCATTCCCGTCCAATACCAAAAACGCCTACGCCTCGTAATTCATCACCCTTCTCATACAATAAGTCCCCACCAACCCCCCTTCCCCTTCCCAAACGCACCCCTCAAAGCCATCCCATCCAGCTCCATTCCCATTCATACGACATCCGGCGCCGTCCCCATCTTCCTCGCATCCAGGCCATTCATCAGATCCTCCACCGAAGCCGACTGCCTCTTCTCAGCGCTCAAGTGCTTGCCGAGCGCGGCCACGAGCTTGGTGTTCAAGCCCTGGAGCTCGCCGACCTGGTCGCGCAGCATCAGGATCTGGGCCCTGGCGACGTCGCGCTCGGCGCGCGTCTTATCGAGCTCGAGCCTGAGGTCGGCCTTGTCCTGGCGCTCGCCGGCCTTGCGCTGCTTCTCGTCGGCCTTGCGGGCCTCGTTGGCCCGCTTCGCCTCCAGCCGCGCCAGCTCCCGCTGGTATTTCTCCTCCTGCTTGGCCGCGTCGCGCGCGTGCTTCTCCAGCAACTTCGTCCGCGCCTCCTTGTCGCGCACCGCGTCCGCCGCTTTCTTGGACAGCGCGCGCTCCTGCGCCTGCCGCAGCTTCTCGGTGGCGCGGCGCTGGCGGTCTTCGAACTTGCGGAGATCTTTCTCGTGCTGGGATTGGGAGTTGTTGTTGGTGTTTTTGGAGGATGAGTTATCCTTGTTGTTGTTGGCCTTGGAAGGGTCGGATTTCATGGTGAGAGAGGACGAGGAGTGAGAGTAGTTCGATTGGGTTTCGTCTTTGTTGTTTTTAGAATTGGAGGCGCTGCTGGATGTAGGGACGAGGACATCGTCACTGCTACGTGCGGATTGGGAAGTGGTGTGGGTAGAATCCTCTCCGCGTTTGGCTTGGCCTGAGTCCAGACTGTGGAAACTGTGGATGGAGGACGTGTCGTCTTCGTCGTCGTGGAAGGAATCCGACAGATCCGAATCATCGGGTTCGGTGTCACCTCCCTTCATCGAGCCAAATGGGTTGTTCGGTAGCTTCGAGGCCATGACGCCACCGGCGACCCCAAGAGCATTGGAGACCATGCCGTAGAAGCCGGTGGGGGCGTTCACTTCGGGTGAAGTCGACGCCACTGTCTCGATTGTCTCCATCGTCTCGGTCCGGGGCGATGAAGGACGATCTCCAGGGTTCTCGATCAGGTTTTTCGTCGGCTCTTTGGTTTGGATATGGTTTGTCTGCGCTTCCTTCTCGGCTTGTTTGGCTTCGAGCTTCAACTGAGCATCCATAGCATCGCTCTCTGAGAAGTCCTCGAGTTTCTTGGAGGAAATCCATGTTAAGAACTTGTTTGCGTCCCCGGCAATACCGGCAGGCGTGCCTTTTTCGACCATGAATCGCGGGACACTGCCGCCGGGATCACTTCGTGTGACCATCAACCACTCAATCACAGTTTCGTAGTCTTTCTCGCTCTCATCAGGCTCACTGGTCCCGGTTATTGTTTTCCCGCGTCTCCGACCTTCTGCCGCCACCGTCTCGGTATCTGATGCGGTATCGGGCAGAACCATACTCTGGCGCGCTGAGCGGACAATAGCGTCCTTGGTCAAATTGTTAAGGGCTTCCTGTCGTGCCATGGCGACTTCCTCGCCGTTCAAGTCCACGCTTGAGCGCACCTTGCGCAGTGGCCTCTCGATCTTGATCTCCCGAATCAACTCAACAGACTCGTACTGGCCCCGGGTGTAGCCACTCCGCGGGGGACACTCCGGATGGGTACACGGTTTTGATACAACCATGAAATACCTTGGGTCTTTGCCCTGACTGCCTTGCTCCTGTTCCCGCAGCTGCTGTACAGGCGGCGCATCCAGCGCGCAATCCGAAGTCAGCAACATGGCAATGAACTCTCTCGGCGCCGTAGGTCCAGGGAACTGCGCCGATAGCTGATACACCTCCAACTTGCCAGACCCATCCTCCATGATCCGGCTCTCCACCTTCTTATCCGCGCCGATCCCGCGAATGCGCCCTTCTCCGGGTGCCGCGCCGTCGCCGCTCTGGGTCCTGACTTTGAGACACTCGGCGAACTCGCGCTCCATCGCCAGCTTCCATCGCTCGAACGACAGCCCCTCGTGCACGCTGCGGCGCGCGAACCACGCGCCCCGCCGGTCCTTCGACGCAAGCCGATACACATTGACTCCGAGCGGGTTGTCGCGCGGGTTGCTGAGCGGGATCTCCTTCCATTCCTTGCGGAGCTGGATGGCGCCCTCGGAAGGGTTCCGTGAGCGCCCGGGTAGCTGGAGGGTGTCTGGGTCGGTGGAGGAGCGGGCACGGGCTATACCACGCTGCGGGGTCTTTGTGGACGAGGAGGGTGAGTTTTTGGAATGGAGAGACACGGGGACGGAGTCGATGAGGCACTGTGCATCGGTGCAAGTCGTCTTGAGGAAGCCGGGGAGGTCGTCTCGGTTTACAGTGGTCCAGTCAATGGGGCCGAGCGCCTTGAAGGCGTCGTGTGGGTTGGAGTTGGCCGGCATGGTTAGAGAAACCTTTAATATACAGGAACGGTGAGAGGTGTAGTTCCGGTGGGTTTCTCGAAATGGCTGAACACCAAGTTTGTTTGACCAGTAACCTTTTAAGAGTCGCGAGTGTCTGGACCGTGGTTCTACTCTGGCAGGATGGTGCTGGTAACACAGGGAAACTAGTCTAAACCAGTTGTGACACTGCGCACTCGATATTGAACAAGGGCTTCCGGAACGGGGAGAAGCGAGCGATGTGCCAATACAAAGGGTTCCGAACCCATCGCGTTCACATCTAGAAAAGAGAGATGTGCAGAGGTTCAGTCTATCTGTAGAGTAAGACGGAACCAAAAAAAAAAAAACTAAACAGATCACGAACATGAATAAGAACAGACGTTGCTCAGTAGTTCACCACTATGCGACCGGTACCCGAGCGATGACATAACGTAACCGGGACAACCTCCCACCCCTTATTCCGGATTACCACAGTCGCACTGCGTGGCATGCTCTCCCAAGTGACGTCAGAACCCTCAGGAGGAAAGGCTCCTTTTTCCCACAGTACTCCGTGCCTCCATGATGCTGAACAGTACAGTACAGTACAGTACGGTGTCCTGTGTCCTGTGTCCTGTGTCCTGTGTCCTGTGTCCTGTGTACTGTGTGGTGAAACACACAGGACGTGCTCTCGCAGAAGGCACCGAACCAGTGTCACAAACCATCCAATCTCGTCCTTGGACTGCTGCGGCGTACCCTCGCAAGTGTGTCCAACCCATGGCAATCCTCAACTTGGCCGTGTTTGCAGATCCCCCAGTCTGTGCGGCCCGCCCAATCACCACTGCCACGCCCAGCACGCCTTAGATCCGAAAGCCCACAATTATCGCCGGTTGCTCTAAATCGAGAACTCGAATCCGACATACATGCGTAACGGTCGGTATCAGGAGCCAAAAACGGGATCAACACCTCCCAGACCTAAGGAATCAACCCTTTTTCTGTGTGCGAAGAGCAACCTAGATTTTAAGTAATGTACGCGCTATCGATTGAGCGGGAGAGGGTGTGAGAGGTGGAGGCCGAGTTCTGGCCGAGGTGGTGGCAGTGTGGTGTGGGCAATCATCACCTCCTCTACTTCGTACAACTCGGTAATTCCAGTATTGCTTTGACTTCAACATCTTCTTTTGCATCGAAACAAATGCGTTCGATCTTAAGTCAACTTCCATTCGCTCGCCTGGGTATACAGTATACAGTACGACACACTTAAGTTTTGCCCAGTCCCTGTGAGAAAAAAGCAACAATTACCGTGAACAAAGAAAAAGAAAACGCCGGAGACCTTGGTACCATACCGTACAGACTCGACATGCCTAATGAACGATGGGAAAACCCAGGAACTCCACCCCTCATCCCCTCATCCCCTCATCCCCTCATCCCCTCATCCCCTCATCCCCTCATCCCCTCATCCCCTCACCCCCCGACTCCCTCGGCCACATGGGCTACCCCAAAACCAACCTTCCCCTCTCCTCCAGTAAAACATCTCGATCCTGCCTACAACTCCCGCAATACTCCTCGAACCACGCCCTCAGATTCTCCCTCTTCTTCATCGTCGCCTTCCCATTCCCATTCCCATTCCCATCCCCATCCCCATCCCCATCCCCATCCCCATCCCCATCCCTCCCAGCCGCCATCTTCTCCTTCCAATTCAGCGGCGCGGTCTCCTCATCATCGCCAGCTTGCCCGCTCTTGCTGTTGGCAGAAGCTTCGTCCCAGGCTCTCAGCATGACCGCCACCTGATCACATCGATGGTTCTCGTCCAAAAGCCAGTTCTCCCACTCCGCCTGTACCATTTCTCTTTCCACACTGTTCACAGTCCTCATCGCTACGAGCAGGTCATGGCGATACGAGCCCAGTCTCTGCCTTGAGCGACGCAGCCGTTGCGCCGCTGCGCGGCTCTGCGCGGAACTGAACACGTGGCCCGCGTCCTGGTTAGGCGCATCCAGGCGGCTCAGCGCCACGCTATCCGTACTGTTCGCGATAGTGCTGAAGGTCGTGTAGCAGTAGCTGTCCACAGGCCAGGCTGCTGCTAGACCGGAGCTCCGCGTTGACACCGCTTGGTCAAGATCGGATAGGTACACGGCCTTGCTCATCATGGTGTTCGGGCCGACGCCCACGCGCTTCATGAAGTTGGCGGCGCGGCGCTCGTTCCACCAGGTCGAGCTGCTCTGCGACGTGAGAACTAAATTGACGAAGGCGCTCATGCCCAGCAGGGCCAGTAAGAGACGTTGCGCTGTGACGACGTCAAACAATTTCTTGAGCCCCGCAAAGGCCCACATAACGAGAGACGAAGCTACACTATCGCCCAACGACCAGAAGGTGTCGAACAGCATCGACGTAAGTGTACGCGGGTTAACATGTGCCTTGCCCGTGCCTGTTCCCGTGCCCGCTCCCTCTGTCTCGCCCGGTGTGAAGAAGAGTACTTGTGTCTGTTGGCCAATATTGCCGTAGATCTCGATGGCGCGCTTGGTGCGGCGGCGTAACCCTATCTTGCGCACCTGGTCCGTAGCTACCTCAGCCAACTCCTCCGCGTCTCGGCCAACATCGTCAAGGGCCTGACGCTCCACGAGTCCCTTCGAGAAGGCTGGGGCCTTGGACCAGGCCACCTTAGTGAAGATGGCCAATTTGCATTTCGATTTCGCGACATGGGTGATGACGATTTTGGTCACCAATTTGAAAGCCGCGGCGTGCGGGAGATGCCACGGCGACCGGATATGTGTGACAACGTACGTGACGTGATCGCTGAAAACATCAATGGTCTGCGTGTCCACGATATTCTCCGACTTGGACTTTCTCAGTATGCTGGTGCGCTCAATATTAAATTGGAAAGATCGCTGCAGCCGCCCCCCCTCCAACATCGTCCATGGCCCTTGAGCAATCTGCGTAGCGCGGCGCTCAAAGTAGAGCTTAGGAAAGACGAAGCTCTTGTCTCCAAAGAGCACATGGAAGCAAGCTTTGGCGCTGATTTCAAAATTGCGTTCCTCCGCTTTGCGCTGCATGTCGTCAGGTTCGTACTCGACAGGCTGCGAAGGCAGCTGGAGTTTGGGCGCCTGTTTACGGGATCTCTGCGAGCGCGACTTGTAGATGAAGTCACTAGAGCGTGGAGTGACTGCCACGCCGCCGGCCGTGCCGTTGTCGGCGGGGCCATTGCCCTCGACCTCTTCCCAGCTGCCTACGCTGGGACTTCGCTTGTCGAATTCCTCGTTTTCGAAGTTGATCAGGGTTTTGATGAGTTCTGGGAGATCCATGGGCTCTTCGGACTGCAGGTCATCTACAAGTAGGTTGAGGCGGGCGTGAAGAATCTCGAGGTCCTCGAGGAAAGTTTTGATGGTAATCCTGCTGTAAATAACATCGTCTTCGTTTTGGTTAAGGTGAAGGAAAACGAAATCGCAATCTTTGCCGGGCGCCGCCGTCACCTCGGAGATGCTATCCAAGCTGATGGCGTAAGCGACGACCAGGCCCATTTGGTGACCATAAAAGTACATGTTTTCCGGAGTGACGAAGATGCGGCCGTCGCCGGCCATGCGCGCCATTTTGGAATTCTCTTCGGCGGCACTCGTCCACGAGGCTCGGAAGACAAGCACGAGCTTCTCCTCGAGGGGCACCATGGGGAAAAGTAATCGGAATTGTGCCGAGTTTGCCCGCAGCTCGACCGGATACCCGGGCGGGAACTGCTCCTGGGCGACCTTGCCCTGAGCTGACGGATCTATGATCTTGATACTTGTGTCCATACTAACAGCCTTCTTATGTACCGAGCTTGGTGTCTTCAAATCGGTGGCCTCGCTGGCCGTTGTCATCTTGATGCCGGGTACCGGTTGATCCAATCCCAAAGCTTCGTCGATACCACGAGCCTGCTTGGGCCCGTATTCCTTTGCCCACGTATTGCTACCCCAGTAATTGGCCAAGATGGCTGTCGGCACGTTGGAGCCCGGTGCACCACTGAAGGCACGGTCACCGCTGTACATCACGGCCGTCTTGCTAAGAGCCGTCGTAGCCGGTGGTTTGGCCAAGGTAGCGGGGGCAAGGCTGCCGGGCAGTTGCTCGGGCCCGGGTAACTGGTGGGTCGATTGCGACTTGGTGGGTGGGGGAGCCTGGCCCACTGTAGGAACAGAATATCCTGGTAGGAATCCATGGCTAACGGAGATCAGACTGGCAAGGCCTCCGGATGGTCCAGACGTGGTGACGGCTGCGGTCATGTCCGTAGTGGCCGAGAAGGTGGCTTTCCTGTGCAGATCGAGTCTTTGCATGATCCTAGCCGCGTGCTCTCTCCCGCTTTCTCCCTCCTCTCGGGCCAGGGAAGTAGCTGAACGTTTAGGCGGGTTTGCGGTCACGTCGAAGCTAGCACGAGGGACGAGTCCCGTTTCGGGTCCCGGGAGAGCCAAGTTCCCCGGGCTGGCCGCGTTGTCATCGGGTCCACCGGTCTGGGCATCCAAGTACTTGGCAGAGAACTCGGGGATGGAGGAAGGTGTGATGGCGAAAGCCGGGTCGACACCACCAGGAAAGGACTTTAAGGACTTTTGGTCTCTACTGACACTGGCTTCGAAGGCACGCTTTTTAGCTACTTCAAACACCTCAAGCCATTCCATAAGTTGAGCTTGAGTTTCCGCTTGTAGCAGTAAGGTTTGGTTCTTGGTCTTGACCTCGAAACAAAATCGGCGGTCTTCGCCTACCGCAGGCCGGGCATTACAAAGCAGAACTCCTATTTCGTCTCCTTGTAGGACGCCCTGAGGAGAGTTGACCAGCCACCCGAAAATGCCGTCTCGACAGTAGTACCAGCGCCGGATCCAGCTGGTTCGCACAGGCTTGCCGGACATGGTTTTCAGACATAGCCACCCCTGCATCTCCGAGACGGCAGCATTCTGACCTTGAACGGAGACGTTTATTGGGCCCTTGTTACCTAAAAAGGGGACAGTAGAAGCGCTATAACCATCCAGTTCTCGAGAAGGCTTGAAGCGCTGGAGTGTAGATTCGCCGACCTCACGCCTGGCCGTCTGTAACTCCCGCTTGAAAGTAGATTCGGTGAGTTCCATCTCCTTCCACCAACCTCTTACGCGGTCCATCTCGCGTCCGTGCTTACCGAAAACCACAGACGAGTCACGCGAGCGCTTCATCTCTCGCCAGATATCTGACGAGATGCGCACCAGTAACTTGTCCAAAGTGAAGCGCAACTGTGGCGCCATCTGGCAAAAGTCCATAGACGCCTTCAAGTATAGTTTGCGGGTCTCGTAGGCGGCGAAGGCATCTTCCCTCAGTGAAGATGGCTCTTTCGCCTTGGATTGTCCCAAGTATCGTGCAAGCGTGCTGTCGAACGTCTTTTGTGACTGCTCCACGTTCCGCCTGATCTCCTTGAAGGCCCGAACGTCGTTCATGAGGAACTCGCGAATCGGTTCGACCACCATGGAATCCATCTTTCGAGCTACCCCACTGACGTGCGACCACCACTCGCGCGACCCTTCCGAGAGCCTCTGGAGGGCCAGAGCCGCGTAGTCATGATCGAGGTAGCTTGTGTTGACAGGAGGCACCACTTTAGACAGAAAGTCGTTGATCGTAGCATCGAGAGTCTGGGCATCGTGCGATAATTTAGCTGTGCTCCGCGCAAAGCCCTCGAGCCACTTCTCGATGGCATCGAAATTGTCCGCGAAGTGTTGGGCCGACGATCGAAACGACGGAGAATCTAGACCCGCTTCCTTGAGCAGCACCGGGATGGCCGGGTTCGCCGATCGCATCACTGCCGAGCTCGCTTGTGGCGTCGGGGTAGGAGGGGGTTGAGGAAGATCCGCCATCGCACTTGATATGATCTTGACAATCAGTGTCGAGGGAGCATTGGAAGTTGTAATCGTATGGTTATGTGATTTGATTGTCAGTATCGAGGCTGGATCGCGAGACTAAATCCCGAGACTGGACCCCGTGACGTGACGAAGGCTCTGGCCCGAACTGGGCCGGAAGGCCTGAAGACCTTGGGGCTGGAACTGCAACCGTATCCCGAATCAGAGCATTGTTTAATCAGCATGCAGAAGAAATCCCATAATGAACGCAATTCGAAGTTGTGCATGCGAATCGTGAAGTTGAGACTGGCCAGATTCAAGAATCACATTTACAAACCCCGAAAACGGCATCGCATCACGGCCTGGAGTCCAGGGTCCGGGGTTTTGCCGCAGGGGCACATCCGCAGTGACATGCACTGTGTCTGTAAGGTGCCTACCCTACTTAGCAGTGCCGTCCGGTTGCCTGCGCCGAGACAATTCACAATACTCCGTAGCGGCCTCTCAAGTTTCGGCGTGGATTGCGACTTGCAAGCCTGCAAGCTACAGTGCCGCATCGGTATTCGAGTGCTATCATCTTCAAGTTAAAACAGTGTTTTGGCAAATAGAACTTGTAATTTGTAATAGCTGCTTCACGTTGATTCAACTCCGCGGAGGTCACGAGAAACCCTTCCCACCCTCATCCTGAGTGCCGCAGAGTCCATGTGAGACTTCCCATGAACGAAGGTACAGTGGGTGGACAAAAGTTCCGAGCAAAGTAGTTTTTCGCACCAAAATGCCCGATTTCAACGCTGAAATCGGGCATTTTGGTGCGAAAAACTACTTTGCTCGGAA
>JAOYMO020324611.1:0-27442 GCA_025802455.2 Iodosphaeria phyllophila | reverse complement strand
GGGATGCACACAACAAGTAGCTGTTTCGCCAGCAGTACACCCCTTGTGGTGGTACTTGTGTGTGGCCGTGTGACACAGAGCGACAGGAAAAAACCTAGAGCAATTTGTATCAGCACCATCTAGCAACTACAATTGAACACGTCAATTACTGTGTCACGACAGGCGAATTTATTCCCTACTTTTATTGCTTGCAATCAGTAACTCCAAAAGTAATTTGGTAGCAATGCCACGGACGGTACAACTGCTTCGGCAGCTTCTGCTCTCCCTCTTGAATTTCTCTTACTCGAATTTCAATTGGCTAGAAAGTCCCCCACATGGCTTGCCGCCTGACGGCAAGGCCCCCTGTCGCGACTTCATGCAGGCTTTTTACTTATGTCTGACCATAGTAAGTATTCTCGTCCATTTAAGCGACTCCACTGGAGGGCGGCTCGATAACCCGATTTGAAGTCAGGAAACGGGCGAAACAAAGAATGTAGAGAAACATTACAGCTGCTTGGTGGGTTTCTCCAGCCGAATCACCCATCAACCCCGACCTTTTAATTCTTCACCTGTCTCGTGCACTCACCAATTTCCACAGTCAATCGTGTTTGACTGCTCTGAACGCAGATCACATTGAGCGTCAATGGACAGTTTTAATATTCCCTACCCATGAGGACTGTGCAGTATAAGTATAGTACCGGTACCAGTACCATCGTTCTTTTTGTTTCAAGTTCCAACGACTGATCAGTCTTTCTTACCTGCCATTTTCAGGGTCAATATGGAAAGGCGGCGGCGCCTCAAATCAGACACATTGCCTGCTACACCCTGCACCGCGCTACGGTTCTAATGTCTATCACAATCACAATGGGAATGCGATGCGGCGCTCTTGGATTGTCGCAGACTCGGCAAGTTGCAGGCCGACAGCCATGCGGCGCAGCTCCGTACCGACTGTACACCACCCGAGGAGGAATGCAGCTATCCATACGTACTACGGTTTTCTCTGGTGGATCCTGCTGTACCTGGAACATCCTGACTGTCAAGGACCTCAAAACCCAGATGCCATGGCAAGAAGAACCTCCCCAAAACAGTTACCGGGACTGAGCAGTCGAAGAAGTTGAGGATTGAAACGTGTTCGAGGAGCATCTGGAGCTAAAACTGTTTTTTTTTTCTCTTCCGCCGAAGGCGACTTGCGACCCTTTCGAAGCAATCAGAATTTGAGGGGGGAAGGGTGACAAATCGTTGCCATGGGAATCTATGATATGGAATAGAGTGGCTGGACAGCTGGGAGTGTTCCAACCCCACCTTTGTGACTGGCCCACAAATGCTTAAGTCCGACTTGCTGGGCGCGAAAGCCCCATGTGCTTGGCCTGGCTGGCCCAAAGCGCAAGGTAGCAGCTGTTGCAGCTGACCGAGCCAACTGGGATTGGGATTTCTTCAGGACAAACCGGGCCGCCTTGACCAGTTTCAAAGATTTGTGGCTTGCTGATCCGCTTCTGATTAAGCCGGAGAGGCGCTGGTGACCTCATCACGTCGGCGGCGTTGGATGGATACAAAGACAACAAATCGCCTCTCTAGCGAATCCTTGGGAATATTGTTTTCTTCCATACTTCTCACAGCTCTGTATCTTGAACATATTCCCGCATATTCCTGTAGAGTCCCTACTTGTAAACGACTCGCACTATTGCAACTTATCTTTTTGTATCTCTTGATTGTTATCCTTGAAGCGGAAGGCTCGTCTTGGGTCTCGTCCTCATCGCTTTCTCTCACCCTATGTACCCGGATTGCTGGGCATCCGGTGCTATCACGATGCATTTCACACCCCTCATTACCGCCGCCAGTTTGGCGGCTTCGACCAAGGCGTTACTTCTACCTACCGTCATAGAAAATGAGTCCGACGACGTGTTCCAGATGCTGCCAATAGAGCTAGAAGATGGAATCCCTACCGCCATGGATATACGAAGCTACGATTTGAGCTGCCCTGGATGTCCTTTGCGCGTTCGCGCCGGACGTAAGGGCTGGAAGGGCGAGCCTAAAATCCGATTCGCGACTGATATTGCCAGCCATCTCGAGTTAACCATTGCCCTCAACCCTTCCGAAAGACCCAATCGTCTGACCCTTAACGATTTTGAAATCCATCCTCATGCCGATCCCTTCTCAGGGTCACTAACTGCAGATCTGGTTCCCGACGACGTTTCAATCAAGACATCTGGTGACCGCAATGTACCACTAGGCTACCAACTCGGCGTACGGTCCATATTCACCAATAACCAAGGTGACAAGCTTGTGTCAGTCGATCTGCAGATTTTCGAGGTGGATGGCATTTTCGTTGAGGGTATTCCCGATGTCGAGATCATCGTCATCAACACTGCTGAGGGAGGATATTTGATCGCCAATGTTAAAAGCAAACCTTCGAGATCCATACTGGCCACTACTGTTGAAAACCTGGATTCGTGTGATACTATGATTTGCAAAGCCCGGGCCATTGTTAATGCGCAATTGGCCCGCGTGCGTGGAAGTCACTGCGGCGGCGAAGATGTCAATGATGAGACCGTTGATAAGACCGAACCGTCCGAAGCTCCTACCGCTGTCCGTCATGAAGGTCGCAGCTGGGTGCACCTTCTGAGAAACATTGCCTCTCACATCGTCCTGCCCATTGCCATCGGTCTTGTTGCTGGTGTCATAGCCTCTCTACTTGGCATGGTGTGTGGCATTGCTGTTGGATACTTTTGGCGCAAATTTGTTCGCGGATCTTGTTCTCGCCGTCGTTATCATCACCGACGTGGTCACTCGACTCACAAGAACTCGGCTTACAACAATGCCTTGGACGAGAAGGCGTGTCTGATGACTTATCACGACGAGGAGGTGGTGGATGCACCTCCTGCTTACGTAGATACGCCGACAACTATGGAGAATATCGCATCCGAAATATTATGATTGTTGTCAGTCTGGATGGGAATAGGCATCAATTACGAGCATGACGAAATGGATTTCAAATGTAACTAGCGAGGCAAACAAATTGGTTGGACTGGGTGCACGGCGTTTGCTATCTGGATCGTTTACCATGGATCGGCGTTAACCGGGAAGCATGAAAACGAACTGGAAGGGAGGGAGGGAGGGGGGAGACCATGACGGAAGATACGATGAGAGCATTGCTCGCTTAGATGTACGCGTGCACGCAGGTTGGCTGGTCCTCCATACGAGGAATGAGATATGACGGACATTCTTTACAACTACAACTAACAATATACCTCACCTTGGGAACACTCAGCTGGTGTCCCACTGAGACAATAGGTTTGACACTTATACCAGACATGTTGATCAACCAGACATAGAGTGTCGGATTGTTCAGCGAACCCCGGGATCTATACCTATAGGAACAGATAGTGTTAATCAGACACAGCAATTGATTTGTATCACCAATGCCGTTGCCACTTGCTCGTAAAGTGATTGCGATAATGCGACCCCAATGCCTATCTTGAATGATGTAGAAGTTTGATCAATATCCTTGGGCTCAGCAAATCTGAACAAAACCTGGGACTGAGGGGAATTTATTTATTACCATCCTCTGGTCAGGAGGTAGTAACTGCTCCCTTCAAGTTTGTGGGGTTTGTAGGACGAAAGTTTGACCCCACCCTTTCTCAAAAGAAATGGACCTTGTTGGCCTACCTGTTGAAACGCAACCACGGATACGACCTGGACAAACCAAGCCAAATACCGGGCGTAGCTATCCGACATGTCTTAAATTGAGGTATGCCTTAACAGCTCTCTTAATAGAAAAAGGAAGAAGGCGGTGGTCAGGAAGCTTCAAGCTCGAGCAAAAAGATTGGGATACCATTGCCACCGATATTACCAGCTAGTCCAGGTCTTTTCTCTTCTAACGCTCTTTTTAACATCGAAAATTCGAAAACTCGAAAAATCTAGTAGCTACATATACGTTTGTGTCGCAGTCTTTGCGAATGCTGACATGGCATGAAGTATCGGTATTCTTATTTAGATGCCAAAGTATTCGCATGTATACTCTATAGATATCATCAGTTTTCCCAGATGTCAAAGGCTGATTGCCTCCTTTCCTAACTGGCGTGCGCATCGACATTCAGAGCTTCGCGTCAGCGAGTTGTTCGCTACGGAATATCACCATGATAGGGCCATGGTAGTGTATTACGTTTCGGTGTATCAGTTGTTGCGAGTATTGACCACCACCTCGGCCTACACCGGTTCTTCAAATTTCTCCCTCTCCCGATAACTCCGCAGAACTAGTTACACAAAGCACAATACCATCGTCAAGTTTTGGTGTGGAGAGGGCTTGCAAATTTCCCATGTTCGTTCTTAGGATAGACGCTGAATGCTCCGGCATCAGGGGATTTGACACTGACCAGCCCAGTAGGCCACAATGCGGGTGCTACCCTAGCTTTTCAAGCACCAGCAGGCTTGCAAAGCCCGAAAGGAAACGGGAGAGAAATTCAATCAGAATCCCAGAGCGGTGATGATACTCTGTTCATCGATCTTGAAAGATTGGGGTCCATAGCCCTGATTAAGGTTGCTTCGAGGTATCGCAGCGATAGATGAATCCTACGGCTTTGTGGGCCTAGACAAGAGATTGATAGCATGGCCAGAATCAGGTGGTGGGAGCGAGTAAATCACCCATTCTGAAGCCGACACACAGCCTAAAGGCGAGGCAAAGTCCCCCCATGTTTCGAGACGCGATAAGGAGAGAGCATGTGTCTATAGTCGATAGAAGGGGCATCACACCGAAGGAGATCGCTTTCTGAGTCAATTCCACAGAAGCATGGGAAATTATAGGCTCTCTGAACCGGGCCGAAACTGACACGTAGTGAATACAAACGTCATGGTTCTGAGTCGCGGCCGGGAAACCCGGCCAGTTCGGATGAAATAGCTCAAATGCCATCGAAAAATTTGCGTGCCTCTTTTCTACACGAGTGTTTACAAGAAAGGATACGCAATACTCCTATCTGCCTTGTGATAATGCGTACTGGTCTATCTCACAGTAGACTGTTCATTTCCTACGGACCCACCCTTCCGCGGCACCTCACCAACGGAATTCAGCCTCTACACTGTCCGGCATCGGAAAAGCCACCCGCGATAGTCCTCCAAGGATGGTGTTCGGTCCCCCGTCTTGGAGCCCAGGTCTACCCTTTGGTATAGTTCCCTTCCTAAAAAATTCCCAAGTAACCCACGAGTCGTCCCCTTCTCAAAACTCTCCCCCACGCATGCTGCCGACGATCTCTAACATCAAGCCAGACCCGCCCGATTTCATAACCATCGGAGAGTTCTGGGCTTCAGAACGCTATGGTCGCCAGCCCTTCGCCCGCTCGCGCAACCCGTTCACATGCGGCGTGACGGGCAAGACATACAGCAATGCCGAAGTACGTCGACGGATCGGTCTGCTCGCGCGGGGGCTTGGGGCTCGATTGGCCTGGAAGCTGGGAGGCGGGGCGACGGGGTGGGAACGAGTGGTTGCGGTTTATTCCTTCAATTCGGTGAGTTGGATATTTTCCAGGAGTGTCATCCGCCGCTTTGAGGCTCGTCTTTACAGAGAAAGAAGGTACGACAGGGACTGATTCCAGGAAGATTGACTACATCCCGATCAACTTCGCCATCCACCGCCTCGGCGGCATCGTCACTACGGCTAATGCCCAGTACAACGTCGACGAGCTGGTGCACCAGCTTCGGACTTCCGGGGCGAGAGCTATTGTGACGTGTCGGCCTTTGTTGGCTAATGCCCTTCAGGCAGCCAAGGCTGTCGGGATCAGCAGCAGTCATGTCTTCCTTATGGAGGTTTCTCTCCCGGATCCATCGCGCGAGATCGGTGGGAAGGCGGAAGACACGGCCAAGTCGTTCAGCACACTGGATGAGCTGATTACGGAAGGAGAGACTTTGCCTGAGCTAGAACCGCTACGATGGTGTAAAGGGCAGGGCGCAAGACAGGTTGCGTACTTGTGTTTTTCGAGCGGAACGAGCGGTTTGCCTGTGAGGAAACCCCATACAGATCCCAGCACGATAATCTGTTAAATGCTAATGGTTGGGTCGCTCACGTTTCCATGCATGTATAGAAAGCCGTCATGATTAGTCACCACAACGTGATCTCCAACATCATGCAACTTCGCTGGCACGAATCGGTCGGGCGCGGGGAGAAGGGCATCGAGACGCAGGTCACGCTGGGCTTGTTACCGCAGAGCCATATCTACGGCCTAGTTGTGCTTTCTCACGTGGCCGCGTACCGTGGCGACGAGATCGTACTCCTGCCCCGGTTCGAGCTTGCCGGTCTGCTGCGCAGTATCGAGAGGTTCCGGATCAACTTCCTGGGTTTGGTATGTCGTTTTAATATCTTCGTGATAACGGTGGGAGCATATCCGATGTACTGACAACATATGGACTGGCTAGGTCCCGCCGATCGTGATCCAAATCCTGCGTAACCTCCATCTCTGCGCCCAATACGACCTCTCTTCCGTCCGCGCCATTTACTCCGGCGCCGCGCCCCTCGGCGCCGAAACGCATGAAGAAATCTTGTGCGCATTCCCGGGCGTCACCGCCGGCCAAGGGTACGGTCTAACGGAGTCATGCACAGCTGTCCTCGGCACAGGCGAGAACGACATCATGATCGGGACTTCCGGATCCGTGCTGCCCGGCGTGCGGGTGCGTCTTGTCGACCCGGATACAGGCTCCGAGGTCCATGCGGAGGAAGTGCCGGGCGAGGTGTGGTTGCAGAGTCCTAGCGTGACGCTAGGGTATCTGAGTAATGCCAAGGCGACGGAGGAGACGTATGTCTGGGATGAGATGGGGAGATGGTTAAGGACGGGCGATTTAGCTATTATGCGGAAAAGCGGGAAGGGACACGAGCATTTCGCAATTGTGGATCGGCTGAAAGAGTTGATCAAAGTGAAGGTGAGAAATGTCCACGCCCCTTTTCTCTGATGGAAAGGGAGCACCTAATCATGCTTGCTACAGGGCCACCAAGTCGCCCCCGCCGAGCTCGAAGCTCATCTCTTAATGCACCCCCACGTCGCAGACTGCGCCGTGATTTCCTTTCCCGACAAGGCAGCGGGCGAGGTGCCCAAGGCTTTTGTGGTGTTGAAAAGCTCCGCTGCCGATCTGCCGCCGGCGAAGCTGACCCGGGATATTATGAAATATGTTGAAGACCACAAGGCGCGGTACAAATGGTTGAAAGGCGGAGTAGAGCTCGTGGATGAGATTCCGAAGAGTCCAAGTGGGAAGATTCTGAGACGCTTGTTGAGGGAGCGTAGTCGACAGAAGACCGTAGGTGCGAAGTTGTGAAGAGGTAATGTCACGACGATTGATGATGTGTCTCGGAAGGTCGATTTCACTTGTGCTGAGGAGTCCTGAGAGGAATGATGCAGCCGGATCGTGTGCAAGAATTTACTGTGAAAGACCACATTTGATTGAAGCTTCAAGAATTCTTTTCATCATGGGGACTGTGGATGATCACGGTCGCAACCGCACCTGCGCCGCAAATTTGATATTGAGTTGTTGTGAATGTGATCAACAACACTGTGTTATTCATATTGAATCAAGTGCGACAACAATACAAAACTTGATTTATCACATGCACTTGATTTCATTATTGTCAAATCGGCCATGCAATTTTGCAGAATTATTGGACCATGAAATTGGTTGGTATAATATCAACAAACGGTCCGTCAAAACACTACTACCTGCTTCCTGAAATTCTTCACGCCTTCCCCTTTCTCTTCAGGTACTCCTCCTCTTCCGCCTGAATCTCTGCGTCGATCTTGGCACCCTTTGATGGCTCATTGCCATGTGATTTAGCCTGAAACAACCCGTGTGAGTATAATATTTTCCACCTGCATCGCGGGAAAATGGAAGGGACCTCACGGGTAATGTAGGATCTTGCTTTGACATCGCCGTCTCGGGATCATCTTGCTCCTCGCCTCTGGCTTCTTCCCGAGCTAAACGGTTGGCAATGGATCGTTGATCCTCTGTACAAACGTATCAATATCTGTCTTCGTACTGCATCGATAGAGCTTTGAAGATGTGGACGAAGACTACATACTAGAGTCGTTGGGTAAATGCGAGTTAGGTTGCCCCTCCTCGAACCGCGCGTCCTTCTTCGCTTCTTTCAACTCTGAGGTCGGGACATTGCGTTGGTCACCAGCTTCGTAAACACCCGCGTTGCCTACTTTTGATTGTCCAGACATGATAGCGGTAGTGTATGAATTGTCTTCACAGAAAAAAGTGGAAGAGTAAAAGAAGCTGATTTGTTTCGTGGTAGTCAGAGCTACGAATGTTGCTTAAGGAGGTTTGTGATGATTGACGGGAAGGACAGGCAATGACAACCAAGCCCCGCAACAATCCCCTACTACGTGAAACCCTTTTATTTAGTTACGGTTAGAGAATTTGACTCATACCAGCCAGGGCCTACTGTATAACGCTCTATTGTAGTACATCATCATACCTCCCCCCGAAACGAAGGTTGCGACTACGTCATTAGCAAATGGCGCACACGCCTTCAAGCTGCCAGGCCCATGCTTGCCGCCGCCAGGCCCCTCGCGCTGATGTCATTGATCCACCAGCGGCTTCGCGAATTGTCTTTCTGCCTAAGGAAGTTTCCTCACAAGAAAAAGATTCCGAGCGGGGAGTTTTCACAGCGAGGATCAAACATTGGCATGGAGCTGTGACGTTTTTCTCCGGAACCTCTGAGCACAATGATGACGAGTGTTGCAGGCTTGCAGCGGAGCATCAGGTCCGCCATGGGGAGGCTCGCAAGTGATGAGCAACCCCGCCAATTCCCTCAGAGGGGTCGTGGGTCTGGTGGGGATGCAGCTCCCGCGCCACACCTAGCAAGCCACATGGAATCGCAATATTTGGGGCGCGGTTAATAACGCATTTTGCTGACATCAAACCCACCTAACCAGCTCCGTCGAGAGCCACGATCCACCCGTCTTCTTCACCATATTCTCAGCCTACCAGCCGCTGGACAGGACGCAAGCAGCCATGTCGCAATTCCGGGCCAAGAAACTCGACATCGGGTGCTTCATCACCCCGCGCATAGTCCGCGACCACACGAAGCGGCAGGTGTTCATGAAGCACGAGCCTGAAAGGTGCGCCCCCCTTCCGGCATGGAAAGACTCGTCTTGGAGGGGAAGAAAGCAACGATGATTGACAACAAAAACCAGACAAGCTCTCCGCTACCTCATCCGCAACACGACGTTGCCTCCCCAGGTCCGCGCCGAGGCCCAGCTCCAGCTCACACAGATGCACTGCTATACGCGTGGGACGCAGCTGAGGGGACGCTGTATAATGGGCGGGAGGGCGCGCGGTGTATTCCGGGATTTCAAGATGTGTCGGGTGTGTGCTTCTTCTTCTCTGGTGACTTTTCACATGGTGAAGAGTTTGAGGCTGATAGGGTGGGCGTGTGCAGTATATTTTCAGGAGACAGGCGCTGGACGGGGGGTTGCCGGGAGTGAGGAAGGCCAGTTGGTAATGGAACGGAAATGGGAAGTAGGAAAAGGAGGAGGATGGTGTACGATGGGAGGGGAATGAGAGAATGCGTGGACTTCTCGGTGGGAGATACTGCGTAAGCTTGGAGCAGAAGAGAAAACATGAACGAAAACGGGGCAGAAATGCTGGCGGATGTAAAACTACAAGCGTTGTTCTTCTCTCTACACCACCCGCATGACAACACATTGCATCACAAGTTTGCACCTTCATTTAGAAGTGGTTACAAAGGCAGTCTTGGGGTCACCCCTTCCGTTTGTGATTTCCAGTGTCCAGTGTATAAGCTCCCAAAACCCCAAAGAGTACCCCTATTTCTGCCCTATGTGAGTTTGCTATATGTAGCGAGCTGATACCGTAGCTGTAAGGAGCTGTGAGTTACGAAGTTGTGTTTTCATGTTCAACACACCGGGCAACTCTCAAGTATTTCGGATTGCTATGACTTATCAGCATGTTATCTGTATCACTCATAACCTTATCTAACTACCCGGTCAAATGCAGTTGCTCTTTCTCTGCCGTGTTTAATCCAATGCAGCTTCCACATTGTCACACCACATCGTAATACCCGTGACTTCAATATACTCCCCCACTTTGAGCATCACCCACCATCACCACACATAAACTTACTCCACTCCCATTCCACAACCACCACCCAGAATAACAAGTACAACCCCACTCACAAGAAAAGCTATCCACAACCCATCGCAGGCAGCATGTTCCGCCGTCTCTGGTCAGGTCTCCCCCAAGACCCCGAATTCCCCGCCGACCTCAAACAGCTCGGGTGAGTGGGGGTCGTCAGCTTTCCAGCTTCTCCAGCTCCCCTGCTCCGCTCTAAGAAAAACTCACCCATCGTCCCTGAAACAAGGCTGCTATCAACTCAGCCCTGTGGTTGATAACTAGTTGAGCTAAAAAAACAAAAAATTGAAAACTGATGGGGTCAGTAGATACTACGTCAACGACGACGACGAGATCCGGTCGATCGAGGCCCTAGATTACTACGTCAAGTATTTCATCAGCAAGAATGAGCGATACAACGAGAGAAAGCGGCATTCCGTGCAGCGTGCGTTTTTCACTTCCTCCCCCCTTTTCCTCCCTCAAGAATACTAACACCCCACCAAGTCGCGGTCGAAGAAATCGTGACCTCCCGCCTCACCACCCTCGGCCTGGCCAAAATCCTGCTTCCTCTAGGGACCACCAACCCGAGCCAGCCTCACCTCCCCATCATGGCCTCAGCGGACCTCCAAGCCGCCAAGCCCAGCCACGTCGTGCTCGTCTTCGGCGAGACGTTCCAGGACTTCGGCATCATTGCGCAGCGCACGGTGGGCGGGCTCGGCGGCATCGACAAGGGCAGCATGGTGAATTTCGTGAAACTTGTCCGCTCTTCCTCTGACTGTTCTTCTTCTTCTCCTTCGCCGCCGGGCGTGGTCCTGGCCAACACGGGCTCCACCATCTGGTCGCCCCTGCACAACCGCGCCTTCACTCAGGTCGGGGCCGCGGGGGCCCGCATGCCGTCCGCCGTGCACGGCGGGATGCGGATCGACGAGTCGCGCAACCGCATCCCGGCGAACGGGAACCTGAAGGAGCACATCCGGTACATGTTCGAGGCGGTGGTGCCCGCGGTGGTGCCGCCCGAGGCGCGGCTGCAGGTGGTGGCGATTGGGGATGCGGGGGATGCGGTGCAGGAGTATCTGGACTGGGGTCCGACGTGGGGAGGGGTGGGACAGAGAATGGCGGCGTTGGCGCTGATGCAGCCGTTTCGCAAGGTGGAGGATGTTAGGTGTGAAGGGTATAGGCGGTTTTTGCGAGAGGTGGGTCCTTCTTTTCTTTTTCTTTTTTTTTCTTCTTTTTTTTTTTCTTTGGCTGATTCTCTTTTTCTGCTCTCTGATTTCCTCGTTCTGCTCCCTCGGGTCTGAGCCCTGGACTTAAACCTTAAAGCCTGTAGTGATACTAAGCGTATCCACAGAAAACCCGCGCCTGGTGCGTCGGTCATACCCCCCTCAACACGCTGCTGTCCGGCCCCGACGGCAACCCCAACACGATCATCTTCACAGAAACGGGCTGTCCGCTCTTCAGCAGCGGCGAAAGCCACTACTCGGAGCGCATCTTCGTACGTACCGCCGAGACCGTCGCGAACTGGTTCCGCGAGATCATCGCCGTGGAACGCGGGCCCGGAACGCAGGAGTATCGCAACTCGGCGTATCCGCAGGAGGAGGTCGCGTTTCGTGACCCGGATCACGGAAATGCGGACGATGTCTGGGGTGGTGATGGGAAGGCTTGGGATGAGGCGGAGGTTAGAAAGGATGAGGACGGTGGGAAGGTGATGGAGTGTGTGGAGGTGGAGACGGGCGAGGTGATCAAGGGGGATGGTGGGCTTGGTGAGGATAATGAAGTGGAGAAAACAGGGGTGGATACCACGAAACATGAGTGACGATATAGCGCAGTATTGACGAATTTCTCTTTTACTTTGTCATTATTAGTTAGCATTTACACCCCCCACCCCCCCATAAATACCAGTAACCTATCTACCCTAGTTAGCTAAGCAATCAACCAACTCGGCAACCACTTCTCCCCGGGCCTCAAGTCATCCAACAAATCCCCCGCCCTCCTCGACCTCTCCTTCACTACTTCCTGCTCCGCTTCCCACCTCCCACCCGATTCCTTCTGCTCATTCCCCTGTCTCTTCCCATCACCGCCACCACTCCAAAGTCCACCCAACCAACTCTCTCCCCTCATATTCTCCCCCTTCGCCCCCTCCCGCCCCTCCCGCTCCTCCCTCGCCAACCGCCCCACCATAGTCGTCCAGTTCTCGAGCCCCGTGCCCAGACACTCCCGACACGTCGTCCGCGCCTCCTCTTCCTTCGTCCCGCTGCTCCTACCTGTGCCCAGCCCCAGCCGCCGCAACTGCTCTTCGGCCAGATCAACGCCTTCCCGCGTCCATGACACGCCATGTTCGCGCGCTTGGCTCGCAAACAGGATCTCGCCTATGTACACGTTGAGCGCGGCCTCCTCGCAGCGCGCGCGGGCATCGCGGGTCTGCGGGTCGTCACCGCTAGGAGGCGGAGCCGGGTACGAGGGTTCGGATACGAAAGCGGCCACGCGGTGGAACAGGGAGGGTTGGGGGGTGGTAGTTTGCGGGCTGAGGCGGGATGAAGAGAGAGAGGGGGCGGGATGGGAGGGGAGAGAGCGACGGGCGCGGAGGATGGAGATTAAGATGGGTAAGGCGGCGGAGACATGGTCGGTGCGAGCTTTGTGGAGGGCGAGGAAGGTGAGGGTTTTGAGGATGTTCTCTGAAGGTGGTGGTGGTGACGTTGGTGAGACAGTAGTAGACACGGTTTCTTTTAGAATCAGCGTTTTCGGGTCGTAGGGTAAGGGCCGATTGGAAAGGATGTAGGCTTGGGTGGCGAGCTGCAACGCGTATCTGTGCATTTCCTCCGCGGCTTCGGGCTGGCACTTGTGGTCCAGCCAGGCGGCGTACTCGGCGGCGGCGTCGAGTTTCTGGCGGGGGGTGAAGCCTTCGGTGGCGAGAATCTTGCGATAGTAGACGTGTGGGCTCTCGAAATACGGCACGCAGTCCTGTTCTCGGGGAGCGGAGGGGGCGCCGGGAGCGATGGGTTTGGGGTTTGGATTCGATGGGCCGGGCACTTGTTCCGCGGGGACTACTAAGTGGCGCTTGGGGTCTAGCAGGGTGTTTTCTAAGTGTTCGGCCGCCTTGGCCGTCATGAGGAGAAGTTCGTAGTAGCCCCGCCGCCAGTTCTCGGGCTTGGCTGTGATGTCATACGGAATGGCTACGTTGTATGATGGATCCCTATTCCTATCGATAGCCCCATCGATATGCCCATCCCCAGACAAAGGCACAAGTCCTACCCCATCATCCCCCCACTCCAGCCTCGCCATCACCATTCTCGCCAGATCCCCCACCCGCACCCACGGGAACGCCGCCGTGTCGGGCGCCGCCGGCGCCCATCGCATGTTCCGGAACTTCATGCGACTGATGAAGCTCCACTCGTGCGGGCTCGGGTAGCGTCGCTCCAGCCATTCCTGGTAGAGGCTCCAGTAGGCCACGAGTCCGCAGCCACCCGCCGCCCATAGGTAGAACGTGATGCGCAGTCCGGTGCGCACTTCATACTTGATGCGCTTGGTTGTGAGGTATCGCGACTGTCGGCGGGACAGCGGGATCGATAGGAAGGGGAGCTGGGGGCGCGAGAAGAAGGCGTGGTGCGAAGGTTTGGGCCGGGTCGTCGAGAAGTGTAGGTGCGGGATGGGGAGTGGGGGGCGCCGAAGGGGCGGGATACGCGGTTGCATTGTGGTGCTAGTTCGGTGGTTTGGGTAGTTGAGACACTGGTGGGGGGGAGGTTTAATGTTGGCGTGAAGTCGCGAGAGCAGGAGGGGATCGCGACATGAGCTGCACACTTCTTGGGGAGTTCTCAATCTCTGAGTGATCGGTAGTTACGGTAAAAAGTTGTCATGGTGATGAGGTGGTTTTTCTTACTCTTCGCGTGGTCATGCCAAAGTACTGAACCCACGAATATTGAGAATCATCATATCAAAAGGTGATGTTGCCTATACAGTTCTACAGACATCTGGTTCTATACCGGTATGATGCCGACATTTCACTGGAGAAGGCCAAGGTACACGTCATGAATAACACCAAAAGGGACACAAGAAACATGAAGTCTTGCATGCTTGAATTAAGCAGAATCTGCAAGTTCTATGCTAAGATACCACGCTGCCGCTAGGCATAACCCCGCGCACGCGAGCTCGCTGCGCTGCCTGATTCCCTCCCTAGTCTGCTACAATCGCATCCTGCGATCAACTATAGACCGGAGGCGACTGCAACCGCCAACTGTGTATTCAACCTGAAGCCTGCAACATGTTAGCCAATGGCCCGGCTCGCAATCATGAACAAGTGAAACGAGAGACAAAAATGCTAGCTCAGCATATGTAAGAATTGAATATCACTTAACCACCTGATATAGCAAGCCCCGGCAAGGGCGCCATCGAAGCGGAATCAATCGCAAATTACCTCATCATAGTAGCAGAAGGGGGTTGAGGTTCGTAGAAAAGATATCGCAAACTTACCATCATGTTGGACTTATTTGTGTTGCTGAATTGCTCCTGCTAGATGAGATCCAGTGTTGTCCAAACAAATCTGGTGGTGGGGAGGGAGGAAGACTAAAAGCTGCAGTCGCAAAGTAGGAAAAAAATCGGACGCGGATTTTGTACCCGCGCAACCGCGTCTGATAAGCGATAACGCTGGCCCACAATCCACCTAGCCCCACCTACCGGAACATCTCGGTCTTTGCATAGTCCCACACAGCAATCCAGTCTGGCCCCACACGACCTCAATTCTAGGGCACAATTTTCGCTCCGCACACCTCGTCTCCGAAAATTGCCTGTCAATCCGCCAGCCCCAGCCCGCAGCGTGTCATCGGATTTCGGGCTCGTCTTTAGATAAAGCCAACGCATCAAAGCATCCACGACCACAATCGTCATCGAACTGTGTTTTACTAACTCAGCGCCCTCGTTCTCTAATTGTAAGTCTTTTGGCATACACATCTTCAGTGATTGTCGTGAGAGTCAATTTCACATGATGAACTTGAGGTTCGCTGACTAGTGATGATATCGATGCAGAAAACACAACCTCACAATGGGTGACGCGACCATCATTGGAGCGCAAATGCGCCATGTCGAAGTCGGCCGGGTCCTGCAACTGCGGAACTGCGAGCAGACAGGCAAGCTGGCCGCCATTGTCGAGATTATCGACCACAAGCGCGTACGTATCCTCCAACTTTCCAATCTACCCCCTGGGACCAGCTCGATCTTCCTACAGGCGATTAATACAGGATAAACAGGTCCTCGTTGACGGCCCCTCGTCCGACCCCAAGCTCGTCGTGCACCGCCAAGCGATCCGCCTGGACCACGCGCTCCTGACACCTATCGTGATTAACAAGCTGAACAGGGGATCCCGCACGCCAACCCTGAAGGCCGCCTGGGAGAAAGCCGACGTCGACGGCCAGTACAAGAGTGGTGGCTGGTCTAAGCGCAAGGAACAGACGGAGCGCCGCAAGAACCTCACTGACTTCGACCGCTTCAAGGTCATGCGCCTGAAGAAGCAGCGCCGCTTCGAGGAGCGGAAGTCCCTGGCGAAGGTTCGCGCTAGTGCTTCATGAGCGTGGGGTGTTGGTCGATGGAATGCGAGGGTGGGAGGAAGGTGGGGAAGAGATTCCTTTCAAGGCCGGCTGGACGGGACCACGGGATGAGGGATGCGGATGGGGCATGGGCCTGAGGATGTTTATGGAATTGAACCGTTCTTCCTCGCGATGGCAGAGTCTGCATGCTTTCTATCGCGTGCTGGTAGACTAGGGATGGATACGATACGGATACTGGCCAGCATGGTCATCATCTGCAAGAAATTCATCGGGGCACCCTGTCGCTAAGATTTTTATTTTTATTTTTTCCTCTATCGCAGCAGCGTCAGGAGGTATGCCTTATGATGGAATACTGCAAAAGATGGTGACTACATAGGCGTCAGAAAGGGAACATCACTCAAGAAGGTGGTAATGCATTTGAGGTCTGGTTTTGGGTCATGTTCGGGATATTCCAGATCATGTGATTGTGTGCTCTCTATTGATTTCTATGCTTTGATACTGAGGAATCAGTATTCACTGTAAAAAAAGTTTAAGCAGATATTCTGCGTACATTTGCCTGGTTGTAATCAATGGATCCGCCAGCATCGCAGTGTGGCCATGATAAGCTGGTGTTGTTCCCCTACAGTATGTAAATATAGATATGCAAGCACGTGATCAACTTGTGATGACACAAGCCCATAAAGAAGCCTACGCGACCGTAGTTGAATCACGCGGGGAGCTGCAGCTAAGATTGTGGATTTGGGGCTTTCCTTATCCCCCACCTCAAAAAAAGTTCGAGCACAAAAAAACTCGCGAACCGTTGTGTGAGCGCCACTTGCCCTGACCCCGCTAAGTGTCGCAGCCTCGACAAGTTTGTCAGCTAGAGGTGAGTTGATATTTTCGCTTTGAGTAGAGGAAATCACATACGTAGAATTCCCATAAGCGATTCTACATTGCGGCTGTTTGTGTGGAATGGAAGGAAAATCGAGGCAAGGTAGACACTGCAAAGGGACTAAGAAAAAGGGCTATTTGCTCTTCAGTGTGAGTCTGAAGTCAAGAACCACCCCGCCATTCCTCCCCCATTTGGAGCCACCCCTGTCACGCACTAAACTGGTCCACCCACCTCTGTAGCCACAAACTCAGGTGACTTCGCAAAAAAGGACGAGGTAGCTCACATAATCACAGCACAGCACAGTACTGGATCCAACCCTCAGTGGAAGCCACCTCTCATAACAAAACCCGAGCTAACTCGTCGGTTCCTTACCTCCAGCCCACCACCATCCTCACATCACCACAACCGCAAGCATGGCGAACCCACGCGTAGAAGAGCTCCCCGACGACGAGCCGCAGCAGAAGACCCGCGTCGAGGAGCTGGACGATGACAGCTCGGACTCGGAGATCGAGGGCGGCGATGACTCGGCGCCCCAGGGCTCCACTGCCATCATCCACTCGCGCAACGAAAAGAAGGCCCGCAAGGCGATTGAGAAGCTGCATCTGCAGCGCGTGCCTGGCATTACCCGCGTTACGCTGCGCCGTCCCAAGAACGTAAGATGATACTGGGAGATACTGTGGGGGAAAGGGATGGGAATGATGGAGGCTGACTTTGGTTGCTTTGTAGAATCTGTTCGTCATCAACCACCCCGAGGTCTACAAGTCTCCTAGCAGCAACACTTACATGTGAGTTTGTTGTCTTATTGCTACGCCATACCCACGGTCTGGCAGCCACTAATATCTATCCCGCAGCGTCTTCGGAGAGGCCAAGCACGAAGACCTCAACTCTGCCGCCCAAGCCGCCGCCGCGCAGCAACTAGCCGCGCAAGAGCACGACCACTCAGGCCACGACCATTCGGGCCACGACCACGCGAAAGCAGTGGAGGGCGGCGAGGAGGCCAAGAAGGCCGAGGCGGCGGAAGAAGAGGAAGAGGATGATGGTGAGGAGGTCGATGCCGAGGGTCTGGAAGACAAGGATATTGAGCTCGTCATGACCCAGGCTGGTGTGTCTAGAAAGAAGGCTGTTAAGGCCTTGAAGGAGAACGATAATGACATCGTTAATTCTATCATGGCGCTTAGTACGTAGGAGGTGTTAGAGGGGGGTGGACTGGGATAGCGCCTGGTGCTTGAAAGACACAGACAGGACTCGGGCGAGGCTTTGTCTGTCAATGCAGGGGTGACGGATTCAAAAAAAAGCATTTCGTGTTTTTCTCTTCTGTTGCATGTGCCGTGGTAAAACGTGAAATTCGCGATATGAGAACTCTACAAGAGTAAAAGAGAACGATATCCTCATTTCCCGTTTGCCTCTAGCCTAGATCACTGGAGGGAGAAAGAGAAAGAGAGAGTGAGAGAGTTATGAGATCAAAAACAGTGTTATGGAGGGATCAAGGGAATATCTCGGGACCATCCTGAATATTCTCATTTCCCGAGGAATGAGAAGTAAAGGCTAGAAAATCGATCCAGTACAGTTGGTGGGGAACACCACCGTATGCTTGAAACCAAGTCACCAGCTTTGTGAAAATTGATGCGCAGACTTGTTACCAGCGAATATATTACCGTACCTCCTCCTCCTCCTTTTCGAGAAGGCCCCGGGTCCAGACCCTTTCGGTACTAGCGCACCGGTACTGCGCATCCCAGTATCGGCCCCAGCACTCAGGCACCGAAATTCCCAGGGTGTTTGAATTCAATCGCTGTCCGGGAAGTGAAGTGACGTGAAGCTCTTTCCTACCAACGGATTTACTGACTTCGGCAACCACCCTTGGCCCTCCTCCCCTCACAAAAGAACGACGACCGCTGCACCGATTTCTCTCCGTCCTTCGCTCGATCTCACACCCCGACGGCTTCGAAAATGGCTACTGTAAGTTCCTCCGACCTCGACCGCTAAGCGACCCCGATGGAAAGTCGCATTCACGAGCCAATTTCCATCCCTCCCCCCCGCTGCCGCTGTCGCTGTCGATCCCCTTAACTAACCAAGCCTCGCAACCCAACACAGCGCAGCGCCGCCCTCAAACTCGACTGGGTGAAAGTGACGTCGTCGCTGGGCCTACGCGGGCAGACTGTGACCTCGCTACAAGCGTTCAAGTCGCGCAACGAGAACGCGCGCCGCCGGGTGCAGCTCCTGGAGGAGCAGGCGACCACGGTGGACTTTGCGCACTACCGGTCGGTGCTGAAGAACTCGGCCGTGGTCGAAGAGCTCGAGAAGCGCTTCAAGGACTTCAAGCCCGTCACGTACGATGTCGGCCGCCAGGTGAAGGCGATCGAGGCGTTCGAGGTCGAGGCCGTCAAGAATGCGAACGAGACCAAGGATAAGGTCCAGCTGGAGCTGAAGGACTTGGAGGCTACACTTAAGAATATTGAGACGGCTAGGCCGTTCGATGAGCTGACTTTGGTATGTGGAGGAAATGAGACCCTGTTGCGACTATCCAGCGCTCCCTTTGATCGCCGTGGTTTTCATGGCTGGTTTGATGGTTTCACTAATCATTCTGCTTATAGGACGAGGTTGCGGATGCCGAGCCGGAAATTGACCAGAAGACAAACAATTTGGTCTCCAAGGGCCGTTGGACTGTGCCTGGGTACAAGGTACGTCTGATTCTTTCCTTCAACGATCTCCGTTTTCACGAAAGTCTGGATGCGGCTGTCATTAGGTTCTGGTTCAGCCTGTATCCAGACATTTGGGAAGATGGAGAAATCTCGTAAGACGCCGCATGTGTATCCGGGTGGGAATTACGCCTTCTGTACAGCGGGACTGTGGAGATTCGCGTGTAAACATTGAGTACCACCTCCGTTCTGGATAGACATGCGACATCTTAAGAGATAGCAGGAACGCAGACCTGTACAGTATCAATGGTCTATCGTCTTGCCGCGACTCAGGGGGGATTTTGTTCCCAGATTTAAATACTAACTATTTTTAACAGGAGAAATTTGGGGACCTCGCGGCGCTCTAGATTAGACCAGACCCGACATGATAAGAATGATCGAACGCGCGATGACAATAGCAGCATTCTATTCCTCCTTCCCCATGTGTACTTTAGCATTGTAGATAGCGGGCGAGGCCGGAAAACCACGGGCATGCGGACAGACTTAATGAGGGGAATCCAAGTCAGAATATTCCAAGTTGTCCTCTATTATCTTCTAATCTTTTCTCTGTTCCCTTCCGAGCCATGCAATGAGGATGTGTTGGTGTTGAGATGAAGAAGCAGATCGACGATATCGGCGGTTTCTGTTACTACTACTACTACGTAAGCCTCTTCTCGTTTCTCACCAAGCCAACTGTTGCGACCGGTATATATTGAAAGGCAGAACCAGCGGAAGCTATTGGTAGTTCTTTTCATCAGTCAAGTCTCTAGTCATCCTGGTCGATAAGTGAAGCGTTGCTGCTCTGATACTCTGGAAAGAAATAAGCCTAAGCCGTTGGCAGTCTCTTCACTCTGCGGGCCCCTTTTCTTTTCTGGTCCAAGTAAAGAGGCTTGGTTCAGATATGCTGAGAAGAACCAGACCCGAGCTATAGAAAGCGAGGTGAGCCAGAGACTAGCAAGACCGTCAAGTCTGCATGTCTTTTGTTGAAGTACTACACAGATGAGCCACTGTAGTCAAAACTCTAAGGGCCTTGTGGGTCGGGTGCGGAGTGGTGTAAGACTGTCACCAGATTAAAGGAGAAGTAAGATGTTGAATGCTGACATGTTTCCTTGCAGGTTACACGATTTCACCCTGTTAACCCAATACCCCAGGAACACGGTTTCGCGGTAGTCTCATCCCGCCTGCGTTGAGACTGGACATCGTCAATGATCTGGAAATTGATTCTGACCTTAGTGGTGTCAGCTGTGGTCAGATAACGCTAGTGAGAATACGAGACGGTTCATGTGCAACAAATGAGCTTAGATGGCGATTTATCATAGCACCGTTGAGTTCCTGTACGAATGTTGGTGCATTATGCGCTTGAGGAAACAAAATCAGTCATCCAAGGCTAAACTAAGCTAATGTTCCAACCCTACCTGGTGGCTGATGGCTAGCCTCAAGGTTACTTTGATGCCAGCATTCGCGAATGTCTAGATGCAAACTATCATATGGTACGCTCATCAGCCTGGGTCAAGTTTTCCGATGCTTCTGATGGACAAGCCTCGACACAATCGGAGCGCGCATCTGGGTCAGTTGGCTTCCATGTGCTACTTGATGCCAAGCTTGGTGTGTCGTTCCCCCCTAAAACTTACCTGGACGTGACATATTGTGATACTGACTTGAGTTTTTGGGAAAGTAGACAGAGGCCCGCGTTCGCCAGCCTAAAACCTCAATGGGAAGTCGAGTTTTTTTTTCTACATTTCTTTTCGTCGGTAGCGCCTTGGAGAAAAAGGGGAGTAATTTACATCACTTGGTATTGTCGAACAAGTGTTTTCTCTTTCTCTTTAACATGTGCTTCAGATTGATGCTTTTCGTCCAAACCTGTCGACCTGGTTTTCTTGCTAGCAATCCCAAACAAGCTCGGCTCCCTTTCTTCTCCTTTCCTATGAACAGATCAGTAATTCGGGAATTCAGTTCTGATTGACAGATCATCAAGGTACGCTCTGCTGTAATATCACCGGGAAGAGGAGGTGTTGGGGTTTATATTCCTCTTTTGAGCACAACCAAATTTCCGGTGAAGGGGTGACTGGTTTCTTTTTAGCGGCGGCTCCCCTCCTGTGATAGCTAAACTGCACTGGATCTTATCGACATTATGAGCCGCGCCTCACACAGCTGCCCCGCAGCGTCCAACCGTTGGTCTCGCGATCCCGGTTCACAAATACAAGTGAACAACAGCAACCATGGTGGAGCTGCGTCTGCATGGCTAGCGACAAGGCGGATCATGCATATCATGATATCTATACTCTATTCTCGGGCAATGAACTCAAGGGCATAGGAGAGAGCTCGTGGCTTCGGTGATAACGGCGAAATGGCATCATGGCTCTAACAGCTCGAAGCCCAGTGGCTCCATGTCTAGCTTTTAAATCCGCCGAGGTACAGTACCTAGCAATCACTCGATCACAGCAATGTCCTGGTGCAACCTACCGATCGTTGACGAAACCTAGGTGTGGCAGTCAGTCTGCATGCCCAGAGTTCTGGACAGGGCAACTTTGCCCGATGTTGGGACCGGCCCGCAACGATTCAAGCTGGCAACCGGTCCAGAAGCTCCCCTTGCTGGCAGTAGCTTTCATTATGAGAATCGAGGATTTCCTACTCGTCACGAATGAGAGACGACGGCCGCCTCCTGAGCCCCCCGCACCAACGACCAGCAGCTGGGGAGCTTCCACTGGATCCAGCTCTGGTCTGGACCATGTTTTTTGTGTTCTGTTGGGATTCCGTTACTTGATCTAGCGCATGTCGAATTTTAGGGCTTACTCTTCTCACCAGCATAGTCAGAGCTTCTGTTGCGTAACATAAGGTTTAGGTGCCTCATCATCAAGTTATTACCTGCATGTGTCTCGGGGTGATGGTTTCACGTGCAAGTATCTTCTCCGCCAAATACATCCACGCGTGCCGCTGCTCAATTTATCTTCTCCTCGATCGAATGTCAGTCGGACATTACATCGGTATTCTTCCTCAAAACCTCAGTGTCTACGGGCGAGATGGTGACGGAATCGCGGGAGGCTGACTTCGGCTACAGTGAGTAGCACAACGCTCAGCGATGAGTCAATCGAAAGCGAGACCCCACCCGTTCATCATCTGTATCTCACAAGGACGGACCTTAGTAGGCCCGACTCACCTGGAACAGTGTGATATATCAACCACGCCATCTTCTCTTTTCCCAAGCGAAAGCAATGGATCACCAACCTTCAAGGCAACCTCATTTGAGGTCATACCTCCGCCTTACTTCCCCTCTGGCCGACTGCGGAACGCCAAATCAATAGACTATGTCGGATATCACGAGGCCAAATCGAGCCCCTTTTTGAACAAATGCCGGTCCTTGCCGTTCGTGCAGGACAATGTACCACTTCGCCATCCAGCGCAGTTCCCAAGCGCACGTGGTTGCCTCTACGATAATCGGCGTTTGGGTAGCTTTTATTTTCGTCGTCCTTCGAATCGTCTCTCGACGACTTTGTCACCAGGCATTGGACTGGAGCGACTGGACACTGATTGCAGGAATGGTGCGTCTGAATCCCGTCTCCGCAGACGTATCTGATATCTTACAAAAACCCCAAGGCTATTGTCCCGATGTGTCGATCGATGTTTGTGAGCAGGGTCTAACAGTCATCCTTCTCGCAGATTCTCACATCGGGATTAGCAGTCATAGTTCTGCTATGTATGTTTCAAAAAAGGCACCGTCTGATCACGATTTCCTTGCATCTGAACCATCATCTACCTGTTTACCTGTTGTAGAGAAAAATGGCGATCGCATGACTCTTAACGCGTCCGTTAGGCGTATTTATTGGTGGATTGGGGTTCCACGTCTATGAGATCCATGAGATGAGCGGGAAGGAAACTGTTGTGATATACAATACTGTGAGTGAGGATTCTTGGGGCCAGTCTTAGTACTGTTTAGTACCATTGCTGACAATGGGTCTACCACTTTTGTTCTCGCAGCTTCTCGTTGTCATTCAGACTCTGTGGGCCACGTCACTATGTCTAATCAAGGTGTCCATCTTACTGCTATTCACAGTGTCCTTTCCGCTGCCCGGCTTCATTAGGGTGTGCTGGGTTTTGGGAGGCTACATGGTTTGCTGGGCTATAGTGAACATTGTCATGGGCTTTACACAATGTCAGCCCTTCTGGTCGTTTTGGGACCCGGCGGTGGACGGTCGACACTGCCTCGGCATAGCCTGGCGCTACACCCTCGGCACCGCCAATGTGCTCATCAGCTTGATCATAACCATCCTACCCATGTCGAACCTATGCAAACTGCATCTACCGCGGTACAAGAAGGTAGTTTTGGTGGTGATATTTGGCATGGCTCTTGGGTAAGCTGGAACTAACAACTTACCCAGATTTCCGTCTTCCTACATACTCCTACCCTCCTGCCTACAGTGTGCTACGCGTGGGGTTAACCATCATGGCGGACACGCACGTACGCACTCGACAAGCAGATCGGGCCTCGTCGCCCTCCTCAGTGTCATCGAATTCTACACGCGCATAGAGCCCGAAGATTCTTCCTTCACCATGCCCATCTCGCTCATCTACCGCATCACCGAGCCCACCGTCGACATCGTCATCGCCTGTATCCCGCGCACCCGCGCTGTCTTCCTGCCCCTCAAGCAGCGCTGCAGCTGTTGTCGGACGTCCATACGGCCCACCGACCCCCAGAGCGACCCCGATCTCAACGACAAGAACGATGGCAGCTGCTTTCAGCAGAACAGCCTCCCCGCCATCACCTGGAACACCGTGCTCACCTCCAGCAGCATCGGCCGTCGCGCTTCGACCGCGACCGCCCCCGAAAGCAGGAACACGTATCGCCAGCGCATGGCGAGTGTGGGCGGGTGCAGCACCCTCAGTCGCAGCTTGACGAATCCCAGCAACTCGGGTGCGTCCAGCATTAGGAGGCCCAGCGTGGTTGCGCTGCGAAATATGAGCCGGCGGGGCTCGATGAGGTCGCTGTACCCGGATCTGGAGGATAGCGATGATGATGATGATGATGATGATGATGATGATGATGATGATGATGGTGCGATGGAAACTGGGACGCCGGGATCGCCGGCGCAGTCAAGGAACGAGGGCAATGGAGAAGGGTATAGCAAGGCGCAGGCGCCCTTGGGTCGGTTGATGGGGCTAGAAAACGATAGGATTTCGGAGGCGATGGAGGAAGAGGATGGGGCGTCCGTTGGGTGTAGGGGGAGAGAAGGGGCCGAAGAGAGTGGGAGTAGAACGGTTGGTAGGGAGACCGAGGCTGAGGCTGAGGCTGAGGCAGATGCTGAGAGCAGTAGTAGGGCTCTGGGAGGAAACCAAGCTCGAGAGGGCAAGGAGAGAGAAGGAGAAGCAAATACGGCATCTTGGCTCATGAGTGGGGGTCTAGATGTTTAGTCTGAGGCTCATCGAGCGGTTAAGCTATGTTTCTAAGTTCGCCAAGATTACAAAACCGTGTCAGAGGGCTCGATGGCCACCCGCGGAATCCACTGAGTTGGGGTTCTTGAAATATGGGAAGATCAGGGGACTGGACGAGATGTAAAGTGCTGCTCAGCTTGGGCAGCTAAATTCGCTCGCTCTGCCGTCGCTGCTCCGACATACACTCGAATCACGATCACGCAACGTCCGTACGGCAGCAGAGCCGCTTGCAGTTTGCCAGGATTCAGGAGCTTATCCTCGAAGCGCGCGCTGCCGGGCATACGGCCCTGTGCCGACCGGTCCCAGAGCCCTGGATACTCGACGATAGGGCGAGGTGGGCGGGTGGATCGATGTGTGGATGACGAGACGGGAGCGGAACGAAGAGAGAGCCGGGTCCGTGGCCCGTCGTGCGATTCAGCCTTTTGACCAGTACTTGAGACCTATACTCGGCAAATAGGTAGATCAATCTATCGATACGATACACGCCACGTCGTTCGTCCGTTCGCAAATACCACCATTTTCATCGTCATGGCTACTTCCACACGACTCAAGGTAATCATTGATGAAGCCGAATTGGTAATGATCATTCGTTATTATCGTTCTGAATAGATGTGCTGTTATATACAGACTCATGGACACGCGATATACAATTGAATCCTTTAAAAAATTGTCCTCCATTATCTGATTTTTTTCGCATTCTCGTTGCGTTGACCCCTAAATTCCCGACATGTTGGCTCCGATATCATTAATTTTCTATATGAAACCAGGTAGGCTGGTTTATTTTCATGCCTTGGTGTGTGCCGCAGATGACGTGGCCGTTGTCTTTATTTACGGTGCACTAGAGAGTAGCATAGAATGTCAGTCCGAGCCCAATCAGAGCGAGGGGTGGGGAAGCGAGGCCACATAGGAGCGCCATCGGATAATCTCTTACCTGCTGAGCGAGAGGCCCCTTCACGTCTGTCATCCATGAACAAGTCTCGTTAGCCAAGCTTCAACGCACCAGTAGCACGCCAAAGTAGTCATGGGAAAAGGAGGTGAGCATCCATACCTCCAATATTGTACGTCGCCCACGCAGGCCCAGGCTTCAGGTTCGGCCCGCAGCTACAGCGGATCTGTCTCTGGAAAGCCGGGCCCGGTGACTGGTGCATGGTGCAATCCTTGCAAGTGCCGCTCGAGAAGGCACCGGAGCCCCAGATCAACTCGTTTTTATTGTTGGAATTCCAGCCTAACATTCTGCAAAGTGTTAGTTGATTGGATTCCTCTTTGTTTTTCATCATCTTCTTCGTCGTTACTACTCCTGGAGGGGCAAAGGCAGAGAAGGGAGGAGTGGATAGAGGAAATCGTACTGGTCCAGATCAAGTTGAGAGCAGCCGATCATCCCGGACTTCTCGTACCCGCAGCAAGCTTGCAGCACAGTGGTCATGGAACCGTTGACGAACTTGCCTGCGCTGGCGCCTGTGGCGTACGCGGTCGTCGTGTTCCAGACGCAGTACTGGTTCACGGGGCAGAGGTCCGTGGCACAGAACGGCTGTGCTGGTTTCGACTGACCTGAACCCATGGTGCGAAGTTTGTAAAAGAACGTGATGGTGATTGTCAATGAGTGTGTGGTTAGCTAAAAGAGTGATGTGTCAAGGTTACTAGCGATTGGAAGTCCTTAGGCAGGAGCGGCAATTATATGTTACGATTGTGGTCGAGTGGGTTATCTAGTTGTTGTATATAATGATCGTGGTTGATTGGATTTGTCTGGTTGTAGACTAGGTAGAAATTAGTGTTGGCTGGCTGGAAAAGAGTTGAAGCGAGTTGGTGATAAGAGAGTGAACGATCTTGAGGGATCGGTATATTGTCGTTGCAGATTCTCGAAGGCTTCGAGAAACAGAGGTGGCGACAAAGGAAAAGGTGAACAACAGCGAGCGTGTCGACGAATGTATGACCAGCTTAACGATGAGTTATATTTTTTTTTTTTGGGGGGGGGGGTAATATCTTAGGCTGTTGTGCAGGAATAACTACTGAGAGAGAGCAAGGGTAAGGCGATGTAAAGAGTGGCCAAGTGAGGGAACGTGAAGTATCCGAGGCCTTGTCGATCCGCGGAAAGAGAGCGAAACGATGAGATTGTCACTGACGAATGTGGTGCAGTCAGGATCGGTGGGGTCTTGAGAGACGAGCGACCGATGACACTATGCTACTCTTCCGTGGCGGATTCCCGTAAGCGAAATGTCACATACTTTATAATCACGGTCACAATCGATCACGAGTTTCCAAGCAACAAAAATGGTGCAGTTCCAAGACTCTCATTCCCAAAGCAACTGGATTGACCTGCATCATGGCATGGAAGAGGCAGTTGAAGCCTCGCTAAGGCTTGTGCTAGAGCTCCGTCACAGGTGACGAATTGTTGTGGGTGTGGAGTTCGCGATGCGGTGCGAGGGCCCCCCCAGCCGGGTAGGTTGAAGTTCCGACCTGCAATGCACTTTCCCATTGCTGTCCCCGCACTGCACGAGCTGGCGAATTCGGACAGGGAGGAAACACTTGCGCCGTTTTACGTGATGAACAAGCTGCCTCCTTCAGATCCTGCCCCGCCATGCTGCACCGGGATTCCTTGCGTATTGGCGTCGGGGCATTCTGCGTCCCGCGTCCGTCAAACTAAGGTTGGATTGCCCTTAACAGTTCATAATCCAAGTTGTGCATAAAATCCAGAACTTGCATGTGCAGTTCGATCGCTCCTCGCAACCTGCTGAATCTTGCATCAGCCCTATTGTTCTGGATTTTTTTCTTCCATGCCCACAGATACATCGTGACGGGTTCAACTGTGTTTCATTCGTTCCATTTAGGTCTACAAAGTATTTCTTTTCGAG
>JAOYMO020323652.1:0-27459 GCA_025802455.2 Iodosphaeria phyllophila | reverse complement strand
GGGCACCCAATTTATGATCGCGGACAATGGTCAGAGAGTGAGTCCACTTTCTACAGTGAATTAGGTAGCTGGGCAACGCTTTAAAAAGTGAGTGGGCTTGGTGTTGGATTTCTCGCGGACTCATTCCATTCCTCCGGAGGCGGTGGAATCCAAAAGGCAAATCAAAGTGATTGAACGAACCCCGAGACGGATTCGAGACTACATTAAACCTGCCTATATCGCAGGATGAATTGCTTGCGGTAGGTAGCGGGACAACAGTAGATAATCAAGATTTTTTATCGCCCAATTCTTATTTAACCCATTGGCGCCAAATCCAGTTGTCTTGCAGTTTGCCGGGGTTCTCAATGGACTTGGATTGTTTTCTCACTTGCTCGCTCTTGATTTACTGAACAGTCCATGCCGCCTAGATCTCGGTTTCACACATGTTACGTCCATTTAATTAATTCTCGAACTTTCCCTCCTTCCTGATAAATTTTTTTGTATCACTTCGCTCGGAAATGCGTCTTCTTGGAAAACATGCCTTGAGCGTTTGTGTCTTGGCAACTCTCGGGTTGGCGGCGGATGGTCGAACTTATCTGTCCTTACCTGAACCATTTGAATTGATAAGGAACTTTGCGACTAACCTCTTGTATGATTTGCAGCCCACAGCTTACACACCTGATAGTTTGTCGACTTCTGGAGAATGGGCTTCTCGTTCTTTGTGGACGCAGGATTTTTGGAAAGGAATAGAAGTAAGAAATAAACTGGAAGAGCCCGGGAAGAAATGGACCGTGGTATGTTTGTGAAATATGACCTACAAAGCTGTCATACGCTATTCATTGACCCTAAAATGTTGAAATTTTACAGCATCCGCATTCCGATCCACATCATCTTGAGCAGCCTTATGAATGGAAAAAATATATTCCACAAGCGCGATTTGCCATGCAACAGCGAGCCTATCTTTTTTCCAACTCCGAGAGAAAGGACTCCATCGTCATTAGAAAGGATGAGTATGCGGAAATCGGGGATGGCTCTGGCATTTATATGAAATATGTGGGCCACAAAAAGCTTGATAAATACTTAGTCGTCTGGCCAGAGCTTATGAGCGGGCTATTGCAGTTGAAGAAACTCTATCAGAGTGGTGCGTATGATTCTAAAAGGATCTCGATTTACGATGATGAATTTGAGTTCACTACTCGTATGCTTCCAAAGGACAAAACACCTGAGCCTCTAATACCGCCGCCCCAACATACGTGGGACGTAAGTCTATCCGCCCCCTGGAGTACGGCTGTGAATTATGTCAAACTTACCATTCATCCAAAGCTTGTTCCTGGCGGAGCCGAACCTGGAGCCAAACCGGCGTCGATCCGAGACATCTATAAGAGTCTCCTTTTGATGATCGACCGAGACCCCGAACAAAAGAAGTTCACGTTTCCTGCCATTGATATTGGTGCAAATTCTCTTTCGCGAGTTGAAGTGGCATACGCTGTTGAGACGGCAATCCTTCCTGCGTTATTAGAGAACCAATGGGTACCAAGCGCGCATTTGCTAGTCAACTCAAAACTCAGGTCAAACAAGGATGGCACTGACATTAAGATCCACAGTCTTTATAGTTTCACCGATGAGGAGAACCAAGAACTACAAAAAACATCACTTGCTAAATCCCATCCCCTCCAGCATTATATTTTGAGCGACGTTCTTCATGAGTTATCGAGTGACTCGTCGTCCGACGAGGATAGTGGGCATGATGACGAGAGCAACGAAGAAGAATCGAGTAGCGGAGAATCGAGCAGCGGAGAATCGAGCAGCGAAGAATCGAGCAGCGAAGGCTCGAGCAGCGACGACTCGAGAAGCGACGACTCGAGCAGCGAAGACGGAGATAATCATGCCGAACAGGCCGGCCCCAACCTGCTGACGGGATTATACACTCCTCCCGCCACTCCATAACCGCTGGCAAATTGGATTGACCAAGAGAAAGGACATGTTAATCTCTAAGATATCCTGCTGTCATTTTCCGTCTCTTTGAATGTCGTACGTGTTTCCAGGCGGCAAATCCGCCTTTTTCACAGCGGGACAGTCGACATCCGCGCGCCATGATTGGATACTCCCCGTTGGATATACATGCTGCGCTCAAAGATGCCTTCTGATCAAAATGCATTAGAATATATGCGGTACTATGAGGGACAAGGATGATGAAAGATGATAATGGTCGTGTGGAAGAATCGTGTATCATAAAACCAGGTACTAATACCTCTGTACCAGTACGAAGATGGCTTTGGTGGAGTTGTTAGAAGATATTTGGATGGGATCGCGAGATAGCTCAATTAGATAGAACTTGATTGGTGGCGAGAACTTGATTACTAAATTTGTTCAAAATGTTTGGTCTCAATTGGTCCCCCTTACTATAGTATTGTGTGAAAGGCTCCGTGCTCGCTTGAGGTGCACGCAGAAAAAGCGAGGCCTTGGATTCAACATTCTATGCTAAGCTCGCGCCGAGGAGCCTTGCAACGGCTCAATTTTCAAGCGCTCGGTGTCCTTGACTGCGATTTTTAGAAGATTGTTTCATGATAAGTTAGCAGTAACATTTGTGATCCCAAGACAAAATTCATTGCCAGGAAATGTGCACCGGCAGTAAAATGATCTTGAGATTTGGCGCTAAGAAACATCAACGAGTCAGAAATAGATAACATCCTATCCCCTGAACACCGTGTAATCCTCAAGCACAGATTTTATGGCGGAAATTTTGGTATCATGTGAGTCGTTCAGTCTCTCGAACTCTCATTTCACAGTCTCATGGATCCGGTTCCTGTTTGCATATTGATGAAAAATATCCATAGACCATAGTAACCCCAACCAGGAATCTCTTCCGTCTCCCTCGTCTTCAGCATCACTGATGCACAAGACTTCGGGCTTTTGTGCCTTTGTACCACCAATACAAAAAGAGACGGTCAATCTTCAAGCTCATCTGGATCAGTTCAAGCCAAAGAAAATACTCATGCCCGCCATGCCGGCTGAGTGGAAGTTGGGTGGGGGAGCAGAGACCAGAGGCATTTGGGAGATGTGTTGGGTATGGATCATTTGCGCTTGCTTTGGCTATTTTGTTTCTTTCGTTTAGTTAGTAAGCGTCACAGTTGGTTCGTACTCACCACATCACGATATTACGCCACAGGCCTCAATGCTAGGCTACTTCATACACGCCTAGCCCCTAGCCCGGCATCCGAGCGACCTTACCGCCATTCCGGGTTGGGACTGAAACGGTGAACAACGCGTCTCGGAAATAAAAGCACCACGCTCAAAACATCTATGTCCTGAACGTCGTGACCCACGGATGGCGGGTAGATGCTGTCCTTGTAAATTTCAATGCCGTTGCTCCGATTCCCATAAGCTGCATGCACCGGAGGTAGGTGAATACGATATGTCCCAAGTCATGAACTAGTTTCCACTTCGCGTAGTCTTCTCAGCCAAAAATTGGGGTTTCGAATGGCTATTGATGCTGATAGAGCATCCTCCCACCGAACCCGTGCCGTCGCGTTGATCTTTGTATATTGCCGTATTGATTGATTGTTCATTTTGAGAGGCTCGGATATCGTTAACCCACGATCGAAGGTGTCTCAAAATTTATGCTCATTGGCCTCAAAGTACCGATATCACCATGGTCGTTTTTCGTTTAGTGTTCCGGTTGTCTCCCCTTCGCCCTTCTCTCACCTCTATAGTAATAGATCAATGGTAACCTCCAGCGCGCCGGGGGATAAGATCTCAGCGCGGTATTATCTGACACTGCTCGGCAAGTAATTTCTGACATCGGTTCAGTTGCCTAAGAGAGGTCACGATGTAACCGGTTATCTCGAGGTACGGATGTCACGAATTTCTCTCTCACTCGGGTCCCGACAGGAGCCGAGAGCTGCTTTGTAAAGAAGGATGTCTGCTGGGTATCGTGTAGTAGACCCACAGGGCTTTTCCTTGGAATTTTTACAGATCTTTTCAAAATAAGGGATTAGTGCAAAGCGATAGATATAGGTATTGGAGGTTCCAATGAAACAGCGCTCAAGCATGGACTTGCGGATGAGATTTGACAGGTCCATGTTCATTACTCATTAGCACATCAAAACCTAACGCAATCCTTACCAGTGCACTTTGCCTCATCGATAACTTGGTTCCAACCGTAGTCCGTAGTGTGGGTTCAAAGGCGAGACCGTGTGGCATAGACACAGAATGCTCTGTGCCGTACTGCTAGGTCACGCCTTTGCAAGATCAACAGGCGAGGGATGTCGGAGAATTCCCATCGAAGTAATAGGAAAGCACATGGCGATGCAGCAGAGGCGCTCGCTGGTTCCAGGGACTAGATCTAGGCGGTCTCGAAGTCACTCGGTAGCGAGGAGTAATTAGCGAACGTGGGTCCCTGACCGGACCGGTTCCCTGTGAGAACGGGCATCCGATGAGCACGTTTTTTTAGTTTTCCCCGTGCTAGGTAGTCGCTTCTTGGCTCAGATTCAATGGCTTGGTCCAAAGGATGAGCAACATAGATACCGGTAACTAACGATGGTGCTCACGATGCAAAATTCTGACCGCGTTCAGAAGACGGGATTCTGGTTGTGCTGAAGGACTCGATGGATCAATAAGTATTTTCTTGCTATAAGGCCCAAATAACACTCTTTCGCGGCTGATCGCATAGAACGAGAGGTGCAGTCTCCTCTTCTGTGCAGTGTTTACTGAGATGTTACACTGCATTCACATCAGTCAATCGCGGCGCATCGCACAGCGCCCACACTACCATTTGATAGGCCTCATACCGCGGGAGATCCAAGTTCAAGACTTAGCCAGTGGGCTCTTGGCGTCAAGAAAAAAGCGAGATCTGCATCACCCACGTCAATGGTAGACTATATACGGATATCAGTGGTATGGATTAAAAACGCGACCTGCTACGCATGCGTGTCTCTCCAAACGGCGCGTGAAGTGCTCTACGGCAAGAGTGAAACAAAAGGCCAACAAATCCTCTGGTAATAATATCGACAGTAAGTCCTCGGCCAAGAGTGTCACCACCACACGTCTTTACGGTACCTACTGATAATTATAGCGATGAAAACGTGGGCGATATCGATACGGTGAGCGTGAACAAAACCAAGAGCAGGACAGGAAACATGAATAGCAGCGCTACTGCAGGCCCATATGAACACATCTAGGTACGTCACAAGTATCCTATGCCACGACATGATCACCTTACGGAACACGGTGACGGTGATTGGTTCTGACCAGGGTGACCGAACCAAGACGGTCACGGTAACAATGACGGGAATGCTCACGGCCACAATCGCCATCCAGAACGTCTAATTAACCAAGAGAAACATGCTCGGACCGAAGCCCGATGATAGGAGCATCTACCAAGTCCCCCAGCTCCGCCAGCGTCAGCTCCTATGACAACGCCGTGGCCACCAGCGCCGAGGACTGCTGCGAACTCTGTATTTAGACAAAAGGATACAAAGGCTTGGGGTTAACCAAATAAATAACAGCTGCGTGCTGCTACATGATATCGGTTATGACTGCGCCTGCTAGCCGGCGAAGCTGGCCGAGTTCTTCCTGCGCTCGGTAAGAGCATCAAACGGACATTCATCAACGGCTCGTGTGGCTGTTTTCACTTTGATGGCTAAGATAGTTAAGTAGTTAATTGAACTCTGGGTCGGATGAGCATCCAGGTTCATTGCTTCGTCTACTCATTTCTCTTCTTTTTTGGGCTTAGAGGTGGGGGAAGGAAGGGGGGAGGGTGCGGGGGTCGTGGGAAATGACAGGGAAAGAGAAAGAAAAGGGTCACGGGCACCACCGGTACAGTACTGCCTACCGTTAGGGTGGTGCGCTGGCGCATATCTTGGCCCAATTTATCCTAGTGATACGTTTCCGTAGGGAAGCATGGGGTAGTTTGGGTCTGGAGTATGTTCATATCATTTACCGTATATAGCTTATAATAAAGCTGATCTGAGACATGAAAAATGAAATTGTGGACGTTGAAGTGTACTGTGTGGTGGGCATGTTGCGGCAAGATGGACGAATTCGATGAAGCTCTGTCAAAGCCACTTTTATGTGACGCTGGCCCTTACTCTGTCAGGTCACAGCCACGCCGCCACGCTCCCAGTTCTCGCCTCTCACTAAAGTAAGCAAACGAAATATTTTCAAGCCAAGCAACGAACCGAATGCGCATACGTATCAAACCACCAACGATCTACTCCAAGACTTGCGTTGTCTTGCTTCGTTTGAAGCGGGTTGCCGAAAATGGAGATCCAGGTGCTTTAGCCTTGGTAATTCGGTAGCTCAATGTTCCATGCCATCCTTCGCCGGTAGAATATCACATAGGAAAGCAAGTCTTGGATGTTCGCCGGAGCAGCCCCTTGGACCGAAATGCTTCCTAGCGTATTAATACTACAGATCCTCCAGCCCTGGGTGGCAGGGTGCGTGCGGTTTCATAGTGTAGTTGAGCAACTAAACTTCGATGGAGAAGAGGGTAGGTTTTTCTAACACGCTGCAATATTCAGGCTTGCTGACTGATGGCGAAGAGGAAGAACTCGCGCTTCCAGAGTCCAACTCTCCCGGCTTCTATGCTTGCTGTGCTGCATTATTCGGCCGCGCCACACAGCTACTTCCCCAAACTGGTGCCGTCTCCCATACAATTGGCTACGGGCGGCCTTATGACGTGGGTTATCGTGATGTCGGGTCAACCCTTGAGTCACGCGCCTTGTGCTTATGAGTAACATCGAAGCCAAGCCTGCAGTAATCAGTAGCTCAAGCACTCGAACCAAACCCAGGACTTCGTGAAGTAAAGCCAGACTAAGGGCTATCATCTGATTCTTCAGTTTACTGCCAGCTCTCAGTCCCACAACTTGAAGGAAGTCATTCACCGATCTCTTCAAACTGTCATTTCTTCATATTGCCAATCTTGGCTGGGCAAGCGAAGGAGTTTTCTGGTCTGAAAGCAAATAGCGAGACAGTGAATTCAAGAATGGCAGCGAACAAGAAACTCCCATTCACCCTTGACCGCCCCCAGTCCTTCCATGACCGCAAATACTTCCCCAAGTTTAGTTCGCTGCCTGGCGGGATGACAGCCGGCCCACAATACCATGATCGTAGCGACGGCCTAGGTCGCCGGCACATAATTTGGTGCTTGTTAGGCGAGATCATCGAGGCGAACACATTCATCCGCGCCCGGATCGTTGCACGGGATTATGCCGGTCACCACTATGTTGTTGGCTTTTACCCCGACTCCGAAAAAGAAATGGAAAGGCTCTACGAAAGGTTCGCACCGGGAAACGCAATTGCCATTTTGAACCCGTATGCTCATGGCTTTATGGACGGATCGTCGGGCGTCAGGGTTGAAGAGCCAGACCAAGCCATAGTAGGCAGTGCACCTCGCCCCGGTTGCTGCTTAGGTCATGGAACTAATTACAAGATGGCTTTAGATCATGCCGCTGTCCCGGGATGATTTTTTTGCCATGAACGAAGAACTCATCAAGTATACGCCTGGGGGCACCGAGCCGCAAAGATGCCATGGGTGCGACGAAATAAAAGAATCATACAGCAAATGTGGCGCTTGTGGCTTGTTTAATTATTGCAATCGAGTAAGTCTAAACAAATTCATCACATTCTATTATTATTACACATTGCCTTAATAAGGGGGAAAAACAGATGGCAATCACAAATATACTCATTTCAAATGACAAGGAATGTCAAGTGAAAGGCTGGAAGGGAAAGCTTCATACAAAGTTCTGCAAGGCTCTCAAAGACGAGAATGTTCGGTGGCTTTCCTTTCTGGATTACGACAATGGGCAAGAATGTCCGATTTTCCAGTGATTTGAAGCAGAACATTCACCAGGTTTGGGTGAAGGAGGATTATCAACACTGTCAGTGTGGCAAGAGAGGATGAGATCACAGCTCCATACACGCACGTTTCATACTGTACTAGTGGAGCTAGCACCGAGCTTTGGGCCCGGATGCTTCTCACAAAATTTACCAAAGTTTCGTTATTTCTGGCTGGTTCTCCTTGCATATCCAATAACTACTAACGCATTCCGTACAAAATGCATTGATCCTCGACTTTGCCAAACTTCCAACAGAAATTCGCAGGCAACTCGTACGTGCATTGTCGAAACTGGTAAGCTATGACATGAGCTTTGCACAGCACAGTAGCTATCCACAAACCTGCTCTGCCTCCGTTCCATGCCGACCGGGCGATCTTCCTCGTAAGGATGTGACATCATAGTTGCTATGCGCGTAAACAAACCACCACAAAATCCTGCTTGAATACCGCCGCATGAGACCTTGATCCCCTACCTCCTACCTCCGCAGTCCACGTCTAGAGTCGCGACCCGTTCAGACTATTACCTCATACCCCCAGCTCTCTGGTCTCTTCTCTAGCTCTGAAACTGGACAGGTTCTGTGGTCTAATCGCGGCTCAAACGACTCCACTTTGCAAACTCTCGATCATCGTAGCCGTTAAGTAATGGCAGGCAGGTTCGGAGCGTAAATGACGTTTGCCTGGCTGTGTATTAGGCATTCTTTATCTACAAAGTGCCATCGCGAAGATGACGTTACTAACCTGCTTGCATAACGTAGTTCGCCTACTGTGTATGCCATGCACCCCATCAATGCAGTAGGGGAAGTCCTTGCCCAGATCAAGGCGTCTGACTTCATAGCAACATGACGTGCCGACCCGTACAGTGAACAGCACATCACAATTGATATCAAGGAAAATAGAAGTCTATAAAGCCCACCTCGCACCCTTCCTTCATCCCTTCTCTCATCATCACTTCGGCGCAATTTCACACACCAACCATAACATCACGAGACCGTCACACATCCCCAAATTAAAAAGCAAAGTAAAATACACCACTTTCTCCCACCTATTCTCACCAACCATACCTCACCATGTCCGGAATTGTCGACAAGGTCACCAACGCCGTCAGCAATAAGACGAACAAAGACGCCCAGCCCGGCAACAGCCTTGAGCAAAAAGCCGACAACACTGTGAACCAGGGTACATTATCCTCCTACCCCCCTAACTCGTATCAGTCAATGAAATTAACAGTCCATGTAGCGGTCGACCAACAGGCTACTGATGCCGGAATCCCACAGCAGTTCGACAGCGCCATCAACGATGGCCTTGATAAGAAAGTGAACGAGCAAATTCCAGGGGGGAACTAGTGGGATCGACTCCGAACTGATGTTGAAGGGATTGTATGACTGCATTTTGGTTCGGGCTGGATACTGTGTTTACACAACAGGTTTAATTTATGAGGATTTTCGACATGGTTACCATGGACTGGAGGAATTATAAGCTGAGAAGGCTGTTTGACAACTCGACGCTTGATTTTTGTGATTCATGAGACTTGTGGTATATGAAAAGGGAGAGCTGCGTATAAAAATTGATGATGACATGTAAGTACCTCACATAAACACTGGTACACTTAGTTGAGCAGCTCGAGCGGCAAATCTCCCCATTTATCAGCCCACCTGTTGAAAACATAGTCAGGTCGCATTGTACTGAATCTGCAATATCGCAAACCCAAATTTCGCGCCGGGTAATAAAACAAGCCATTGTTGGATTGGATAATTTGTCATCGTAGAACTTGAGCCATATTATTACATTGGGCGCGCTTTTGTCCATCAAGACTGACTAAAAAATAGCATCCCATCGCTAGACGGTAAAGAGACCGTCCCTTCTTAAATCATAAAAGTCGACCTGCCCTATTCCATTTCGATAGATCGATGCATGTAGCCAGCCAGTCATTGCCCTTCCGGACCCGTTTCCTGATCGGAAACAAGCGTACCCTTTCCCAGCATTAAATCATTCGGGCGTTATGAGAGTTAAGCCTCGATTTGCTTATTCTTTTTCTTCTGCTCGACTTTGAGAAGCAGAGCGCGATTAATGTGGGGCAGAACACCACCAAAGGCAATCGTCGCTCGAATCAACGTGTCGAGTTCCTCGTCGCCACGGATAGCGAGCTGAAGATGGCGTGGTGTGATGCGCTTGACTTTGAGGTCTTTTGCAGCGTTCTAATAGTTGCAACAGGGTTATGTGAGTTAGGCGACGTAATTGTCATCATCGCGACAGGGGTGGGGGCGAGCTTGGCGAGCTATGATGTGCTTCATTAGATTCAAAGGAACATGTGACTCACGCCTGCTAACTCTAAAACTTCTGCAGTAAGGTACTCTAGAACTGCTGTGACGTATACGGCAGCCTTAGCCCCTACACGCATCTTGTGTTGTGTGTTCTTCTTGAGGAATCGCTTGACACGACCGCAAGGAAACTGAAGCGATTGGTGAATTGTCAGCAAAAACCAATTGAAGTCAAGTTTGCGCGAGGGGCCATGAGAACTGAATGAAGAAGTCTGTGGCAGATTGAGAACATCGTCGTTGCCGATTGCCACGCCGGCGGTTGCGCAGTTGTTTCAGACTTGAGTATCCGTCAAACGAGATGGTGCCGCAGTGATATTTCAATACTGCGGGGGTTGCTGTTTCTCGAGCAGTGCGCATTGCTTGTGACGATGATGGTTTAGATATAATCGAGTACCGAAGAGTGAAGCTTGCGACGCGTCATTACACCGTGATGGGCCTTGAATCGTGTCCAGGAGCGAAGGTCCGGATTGATGTTAAGATCAAGTCGGAAGCTCGTAACGGGCAAATATTGCGAAGCGTTTTCGATCATGAGGAGTTCTCGTGTGATTTCATGTAAATATGCCTTACCTGGAGACCTGCGCGTGCAGAGTGATTTTGCTGCTTTTTGGGACCCGACTCATCCGTCGACGTCTTCCCACCCGAGGCGCTCTTGCCGCCACCTACTGATTTCCCTTTGCCGCCTGCCATTGTGGTTGGGGTTGGAGACGCAGAGTGGTAGTATGTCTGTAAAAAGTTTCGATGGAAGCCAGATAAAAGATAAAAGCTCCTTTTGGTAGTGGAATTTGGAAAGTAGGCGGAAATCTGGACAATCAGATTATTTCGATATACAAATCAATGGGAATTAGTTGTCCTCCAGCAAGTGTCGACCTGGGAAAAATCGAATGGCGGCGCAATGAGATGCACTGCAGCCTTCCTTCCCTCGTTCTCGGTGCTCACTGCCGCAAGTGCTGAGACAGCAACGCCGAGCTTCGAGCACAATCAGCCGTTTGCTCTGGGAGCAGTCGCAAGGGCGGGGTGACAGCCGAGCGCAGCTGTGCGCAGCTGCAGTTACAGAGCTACCCCCAGCATATTCCCAGGGGTGTCGGGAGCTTGGACCACATCCCGGCATCGTGAAAGACTTGACTGAGCGAGGAGTCAGGAGTAAGGAGCAGTTAGCAGTGCCGATTTGGCACGAATGCACGGGGACCTTGCTCAAGGTCCATGGTACCAGTATAGAGTGGTGAATAATATGAAGACTTCTTCAGGTCGAGTTCAGGTCTCGGAAGGAACAAACCTCGGGGTGAGTCGTCGGCAAGGAGCCAACAACCTCTATTCCGATGGCTCATGAGGGTACAGTCTTGGACGGGTAGCCGCAGCTGCCGTTGCATGATTGTGTCATGGTAGAAAAGTGATCATTAGGAAGATGCTAGATGCTGGAAAGGAAGTGGTATTGGAGAAGTGTTCCATGGCATGGTGGCGGGCTATGACAAACATAGACAGAGTGCTGTTGTTGTGATGCTTTAAACTGAAGAGAGCTGAGGTTCATTTCGAGGGAGCTCGGGAGGTGGCTGCCTCTGTGGCTTGACTCTGTGGCTTCTGAGCTTCCGTCGCATCCAGCAGGGTTGGTGAGGGCATGACTAAACAGTGGTCTGTGCTTCCGCAATGGCAACATTCAACGACAGCTGCCCAGGAGTCACCAGACATGTTCGTTTAATGTTCAAGCTCTGGAGAGTGATCCTGATGTCCATCTAAGACGAATTATGGAGTCATGCATACAAATTGATTCTATTTTGTCATATTTCTTTTCCCGAGAACTCCACAGATTTCAAGGTCCTGCAGTGGCACAAGCTAAATTCGCAGTGCATGAAGGGGTCGCTCCCCTTAACGATTCCAAGCAAGAGGTTATAGTCGAGCATTAGCGCAGCCATGTGATCAAGTCTATGTCACGGTGCTATACCTGAAGGAATTTTGCCTCGCTTAGGGGATGGAAAGGCCGATTCTGTCAAGTACAATATTCAAATGGTCTCGGAAGCTACCTGATTACGGCTCGTCAAATTTCATTGTTCATCCTCGGGGTGCAGCCTTCACAGTTTCATTGTTTCATTGTCATGCTTAAGACTAGGCAGACAATGATCGCTTCGAACCAGGAATTTTCACGGACAACGATCCCCAGGTTTCATGAACATAGAGAGAATCTAGATGAAGCAACCAAACTCTTTGTTCAAGAAAGGCTAGGTCGCATTAATTGACAATAGCCGTGTTTCCGTAGGTATATATTGCGTTCTTGTTTGCGGTTGCAGAATAGGTTTTTGATCACAATTTCCATCATAGTTCGACGCACAACTTCACTTCTTGACAGGTTTCTTGATTGCACTGCACAATTCGACGGCCATTTGCGTGAACCGGCTTTGTTTGCTTAACTAAGGTTCGTTTCGGAGACCACTCGGATTTTCCAGAAAGCTATCCGGATAGCATTTGCCGTATCGAAGTATCCTCAAGCCTCGCACCAAAGCAAAAAACAAAACAACCATCATCAGACATCACTATGGTTCCAGCTCCCATCAACACACTCCTTCCCAGCTTTCTCAAAGTTCGAGGCCGGCCTCCGACACCACATGTCACTCCCCAATCCAGAATCCTGAGGCGTTCCTTCCTTCCTCCCCCGCCCAAAGTCGAAAATCTCATGTCTTCATCACCTCCGCCGCCTCCTCGCCAGCCGGTTCCCTTGAGGTGGTCATGCTGCTCATGCGGTATGGCCTACAATCTCAGCGCAACACACCGCTGTCTTACCTGCAGTCATGTATTCTGTCATGAAAGCGTTCATGGTCACAATCAAAATATCATCAAGATTAAGCCGCATCGTCAACGACGCAATGGTCGCCGTTCTTCGAGGCGCTGCACGATCGTCTTCGATTCCGAGGGTTGGGTGGACTGGGCTGCATGGCAGCGAGAGACCAAATGGCGCAAGGAACATCAGCACACCGCATCGTTGAATCTCGCTGAAGAGGACATCCGCCACAGCCTGGAACGCGAGCATCGCTTCTGGCATCGGACACATAACTGCGAAGCGGATTGCGAGTTTCCTTCTGAGTGTGCCGCGACGCATAGAAAGCTCAGCGTTGAGCGACGACTGGGTCGACGACCTGACTTGCTTTACGATTTTGACTTCTCAGTACCATCCACACAGCCGAAAAGGCCTATTGGCCTTGCAGGTGGACTCTCTATGCATCGCGAAGTTCCTGGCACACCAAAGCAAGAGCCAGATGCTGGTACGAATCTGTCTTTCGCAAAGCGTCTAGAAAACGCGCACATACAGGCCCCGCTTATTGACAAGGACCTTCTAGCCGAGTTCATTCGACAAGACGAGGCGATGCAGCCTCTGGAGATGTTGCAAGGCGAGGCACTGGAGAGAGCGAAGCGCGAAGCCTTGGGCGCTTACACCCTGCCGAATGCGAGTACATTCGACTTGTCGCAGTGGACCGATTCGGACAGCTCGGACTCGGATTCGGATGATGAGGATTCAAACTCCATAGAACTCATGGACTTCGAATTGGAGATGGACGGACCGAAGTGGGATAGTGATTCTTCTTCATCGTCTTCTTTACTTTTCAGCTCAGAGGACGACACAGACAAGAAATCGGTTGATTCCCAAACCAGTTCCACAACAATCGAAGAGGGGTTCGGGATGGACGTTGACGGCGAGAACACAAATCGCGAAGAAAGCGTGGATAGCCAACAGAGTTTCAAAAGTCGCTGCCTGGAGGCGTTGATGGAAGTTGATGATGAGGGAGATTTCGGCGGACAGTTTGGAAGCAAAGACCGCTATCTCACAGCGTTGGTTAACTGATGTAGTTGGGAAGCCACTCTCCCCCTTGGAGGGACCTCAGCAGGCAAGAGCTGCTGTTGGCAACGAGGGCCTGACCCCGTAACCGTTAAATTAATCCTAATGTAATTATAGAACGAATCGTTACTTCCGCTCGTCCTGTTCGTGCCTTCCATTTGATGTTTGTGGGTCGCATTTTCTGAGCGATGTAAGCCCGTGCTATGACACATAGATTTGAACTGACCATTGTAAAATATAGCAAGCAATCTTTTCTTTCACAGCAAACCTAACTACAACGATATGTATTATAAGCCCCAACGTTTATCCTTGTCCATCTTTCAGTCCAAGTGCATTTTTTACGTGCAACCTAATACCACTGTATCACCAGTGACGAATCTCTTAGCTTTTTTTTTCAGTTTTACCGCTGGTAGTATTCGGAAGGCACATCCATATATCATTCCTCATCAACTTATTTTCCGCGAGCCAAGTCCACCCCAAGCGATTATGGAGATCATGCAGAGCGACGAGGCTAAGTCAGGTCGCCTCACCATGTCATGCAGGCGATTCAACGGAATCATGAACCAAAGCAAGAGAATCGCCCAATCATGCTATACATCGATGGCTTTTACCAAAGTCACTGTCATCATCTGGTATCACTGGTCGGATAGACACAATCGCCCACAACTGGTCAACTCGGGCCACATGAAAGACCTCAAGAACACCCTCGAGACTAAATACGGGTACAGCGTCATTGAACAGGAGCTGCCGAGAAGAACTATGCGCCAAGTACAGCATTTCACAAACCATATCTACGATGTTTTCAATGAGAGCGGCCGGGACGGTTTGGTTATATTCTACTGCATGGGGCAAACCGAGATACCCTCCACCCTTCGAGAGCCTAACGAGGAGTATGTTGACTACAGCGAGGTCTACGACTTCGTTCGAACCTACATGAAAGGGAGAGTCTTATTCCTGATGGATACCTGCAATTTGTACCGCTTAGAAGGTCATGATTTGCCGCCAGACTTGGAGCTTATTGCTGGGGAATCCACCAGTGATAGACCCCTGGTACCCTTAGGATCTCAGCGTTCCTTGGCGCATAGTATCGACAAAATCTTGTCGAGGTCGTGGGATGATGCATCATTTGTCAGCACGGCACATCTGTTTCGCGAATTGCACATGGAAGGCTTCGATATGCTGCGCACTCGGCTGCATCCCGATACAGAAGGTCCTATTTGCTTTCTGCCCCTTGGGGCCGATGTTCGGGTTTTGCCAGAGTATTGGCCAATACAGCGGAATAGCAGTGTTGAGACGAAGGACGGCTCGGGACAAATATCCATCACTGTCAATCTGTGGGGTCCGCGCGAGTCATTGGAAGATTTTAAAAATGAGGGGGGCACGATCAATGAATCTCCCAATGAGAATATCCAAAAACACGCTTACATCGTCTCATTAACGGCCGAGATTTGGTATTGCATACCACAGTGCGACGGGCTTGATTGGGCGGATCTTTTCAGAGATTATGGTATGGAGAGCATCGAAAGTGGTAGTGAAGGTGGTAGTGGAAATAGTAGTGAAGGCGGTGGTAATAGTGCTAGTGAAAGGGTAAGTGGAGGCCGTAAAGAGTTACAATAACGTTATTCGCAGTTGTGGGAGCTGAAACAGGCTTGATGGATATTCACGCACCACTCAAGCACGTTCGTCTATCTCCTGTACCGGGGAGCCGGTCGTGGGCCCGGAAAGCGTTTTGAACTTCGTTTGATCTTGTCTGTATCGGCAAGACGTATCAGCGCCATAGTTTCTACAAATTCATAAGAAATTTTCCCAGCCAGGCATCGGCATGAATAAAAATACCTTCTCGGATCGTTTGATGTTTCCGTAGAGCGATTTCGTTTGAGCACGGAAAAAAAAAAGAAGGTGAAGAGAGGTAGATCAAGCAACAATTGATCCCGAGCCCGATAGATATATACCAAATGCGCTGAATTTCATCATGGTGTGTTCTCTTGTTCTATTTGCGAATCCTTGATACAGCCGACCAACATGTCCACACAACACCAACAATGCGCCATTCGGGTGGAGTATCAGCTGCCGGACTAACCGCCATTCCCAACTTGCCGAGATGCTTCGAATTTGATCCTCTCTTTCCACCATCTCTAATAGTACACTTTTTGTTTCCTCGAACATGTTATGAATCTAATGAGCGATAGCAGCCGAGCTGCGATCGCCACGTGACGGTGGCCTTGGTGGCTGTTCCTCTCTTACACGCTGTGCGGCCATATTCCCTTGAGACTTGGTCATCCCTAGCTTACGGTATGCTTTGGAAATGCTTGAAGGAACATATGATGACCTCGATTCAGATCCCGGTTCAGGTCCATACTGAATCGCTTCCGCTCTCATACGTCGCTCCCTCGCGATATTCACCTCTCTGACTGCCGCCACCCTTCTCCTTTGCATAACTCTTTTCACCATCTCTTCTTTCAGTCTTCCCAGCTCAAGGCAGAATTTCGACCGCTGTCGGAGCCTTTCTTCTCTCCAGAGAAGATAGCCTGGCGCGGCCGCCAACAGTAGCGCCATCCCGCCTAATATTGAACACGTCGGCCCAATCCCAATGGCTTCGAACATGGGTGCGATGGGAAAGTACGCGATGATGGCCGAGGACGACACGCTCGCAAATAAGACCGAAGCTGCGCTCGAAGCGAATAGTTCGTATGAGTCTGTGAGATAATTGAGCAGCGCACCAAAAATAAGTGCGAAAGCAGTACCAAGAGGTATACCAGCCACAAGGGGAGCGGTAAAGGAGATACGTGGATTGGCAGCCCAGCCGAGCCAGAAAAGAGAGACAGAGTAAAGCACAGCACCGGCACAGGCCAGCGGCAGACGTCGGGCTGATGGCCATTTTGTCCAGGTACAATCAGGAGCCTCTGCCCGCTTATCGTAGACTCCGTCCCATATCCAATTAATCGGAAGAGCAAGCAGAGCACCACCGAGAATAGGAAGATAGCAGAGCCCGGTAACGTCGTAAGATAAAAAATAGATACCCTGGAAAATCAGAGGGTATATCTCGAACAGCTCATAGAAGACCCCATAGACGAGGGAGAAATAGAATGTAGTGACGAAAAGAATGGGTTCCGTTAGCGACATGCGGGTCGGTCGGCTAAGAACCACTGTGCTGAAGTGATGCATATCATGAGGTTCTAGTTCACGGGCGGCATAGACACGTGCGTTGGGGTTGACTTTCCGGGTTTGCTCTGCGCGGCGGGTCAGGAGAATTGGCCCGTTGGTCTCCGGCATTAGAAAGAGAAGGGCGATAAATGATATGCCAGCAACGATAAGAGCCGCCCAAAAGCTCCAACGCCACGAGCTTTGCTCAGTGAGGCAGTAGCCGGTTATTACAGGGGCAATAACTGCGCCAGTAATGAAACCCTTTGAGTAAAATACCGCCTAGTTAGTCTTCGTAATGGAACATCTGAGTCTCCCACTACCGGCTTCTTTCGAGGACTCACGATTGCAAGCAGCGATATGGCATTTCCTCGAGCCCTAGGCTTGTGGTAGATATCCGCCATTGTTCCTGGAAGCACAGCGAGTGGGCTGCTTGCGAAATATCCAGCTAAGAATCTAAACACCACAAATTGTGCCCAACTGGTTGCGCATGCACACGCTAAAGTCCAAACAAGGTAGAAAAAGAAGGCTATAATTGTAACTCTCCGACGGCCATAGTGCTCGCTTGCCGGGCCCCCTGAAAAGGTCATGCTTAGCAAAGACTTCTACCCACAGAGTGGGGAGCTTCAAGTTGATATTGGTAACTTACAGGTACCAGGGCCGAGCACGAAACCGACCAAGTATATAACCACTGGCAGTACGAGTTGCGCCTTGATCTGGACCAGCCATTCCAGCTGGAGAGCCAATATGGCCATGCTGGGCAGTGAAGAACCCAGAGCGCTGTTCGCCATGATCAACATAGCAGTTAATACCAAGGGTGCTTTTTTCTTCTAGTCCACTGTCAGTGCTATTCGTCAACATATCCCAGACCCAGTCTTCCAGGACATTGAGTTTCATAGGGATTGCACGACGGTTGTTTACCATAGGCCAATTTTCTGGATTCCCGTTATCCTGGTAATCCCAAGCGACTATGGTTCTTCCATGATCTTCAAATGCTACGCCGTCTGTTATCGCTTCACGATCTAAACTGCGGTTTGCGGACTCGGTCCTGTATCGCGTTTGCGCATCGCGCTCGCATGAGGACTGAACTCGCCCGTAAATCGCGTTGAGGCGATGCGGACACCCTTCCGAAAATTAGTAGGCGAATTCTTTATCGAGGTTTCCATGCTGGAATGGAAAGCGTGACTTACAGAGAGATTCTCGGCGGTTGCCTGTTTCAACATCGATAATTTCTTCGACGCTAGAACAAGACGTGTTCTGGAGGCCAGATGAGATAGTGGGACCAGAAGAGTGGGGATCCATGGCCATTTTGGTCAACAGCTCCAGGAACGTTGACGAGAAGAACGGCGAACAGCCTGGATAGCTCAGGAAGCCATGGCTTTGCTAAAGATAAATTTGCGTTGGCAGAAATATGAAGAAGGGTTTGACGGAGGAACAGAGCCGTTCAACATTTTGGAAGATAGACCTATGTACGTGGATGGACATCTGGCGAACGTTAAATTACGGAATCCCCATGGCGAAAATTCGAATCAGACCACTGAGAACAGATTAACGGGAGGAACAGCCTTCTAGTAATTCAAAGAGAAGCGACTTTTTTTAAGATGAAATAGCTGAATAAGTAAACTACATATCCTGTTGAACTCAACAGCGTATCTCAAGGGTCGCACACTCTTGTGCTTGTCTTGTAGGCTCTGCATCTTCCACATTGTTATCCATAAATATTTGATGGTCAGATTTTCAAGGAATCCAATTGATGAGGTTAGCACTCCAGCAGAGATCGTACAAAAAGACAATCAATTTGCAGGCGGATAGAGAAACGCAGCTTTGAGCTTTAAAAGATATGTTCTCCGGGTAGGATCTGGATGATAAACTTTGAATCCCAAACCTAACTTTAGCCAAGCCCGATGTTTTCGTGAGTTTTCGCGCTAGCCGTTCAGCCGGTACTTAAGGAACGGACCTCTTCTCTTATGAAGGCACTCTGCCCAACGGAACTAGGAACTAGTCCGTTGATGACCTGTCTAAGTTATAGGGCAATCTACTCACAAAAAGCAGCTTGGAAGCAATACCCCAAGTGATGTTGTGACACTGTAGTGGACGCAACGCAATGAACTAACCAAGACTCGGTCGACTGCGACGTTGTCGGGTGCCATTATCTGCATGTAAAAATGGCATAGTCCATCCCATGCGACCGTTAGTCTAGCTCGGTTTGCTTGACGGGTTTCGTGGTGCCGTTATTGCACCGGTTTGTTTCTTGGCATCAACGTTGATTAGATGACTGGAGTTCGTTGCCTCGCTGCACAAGTGCATGTTTAACGGCGATGACATCGCCTCATCTGGCTTAGTCAGGAGTTTCGCTTGCTCTCTTCAGTTGATATTTCCGTGACCTTGTTGTCACTATGAAACGAAATTACATCTAGCCCTGAATCGATCTTGTTCGAAGATGATACCTCAGACAGAGAGGGGCAGTGACTATATCTGAGTAATCCGGGCTGCTGACTACAGGTGATTGTTAAGTCCACCGAGAAAACTGGATGAATACGGGATTGATATGACCAGGCGAACAGGGCAAAAACGTAAATTCGATGTGCCTGTATGCAATACCGTTACTGGTAGCTGTGGCTTGTCCGGAACGACGAATAGATATATGCTGCACCGTATATCTGGCCTATTTACAAAATGCCTGGGATAACGGTCCACTTTGACTTGATTTTGTCCTCTCCAAACTTCTCCCTGTACCACCTGCGACCATTGACAGCTCGGGGTAGCATGGCAGCGAACTCATTGAACAGAAATGATCGAGCCGGTACGCAGCTAAGGCCAGCAGCTACCCAGAAACCGAACCACTCAATCCATTCCATAAAATAGTGAGGGTATAACAAGTATCGAAATAAACCGTTATTCGGGACGGAGTAGTGTTTTTCAACACTGCTAGCCGGCACACCGCGCTCGCGAGCCAGCTTTTCCTGCCTTCGCGACTCCATGCGACGGATCTCGCGAAGCTCCTCATCCGAGAAGTAATTACCGATTAAGCCGATGTAAAAGATGGCGAGTCCAGCGGCGAGCTGGGGTAGTGAGACTTGCGCATGCCACTCTTCAGCCGTGGTCGGACCATAGGCCGCAAGCCATGAGCCAAGGCAGGTTGCGTTGATCAGTTGAAAGACGATAGCCATTGCCCACACGACAGCGTGGATGGGAGAAATGGAAGGCTGCATGAAGGGAAACAGTACGGCCCGGTAGACATAATGAAGCACGAAGAGTCCGGCAAGAGTTTTATTTTGCCAGGGTAAATCCGCGATGCCGTGTTGCGCCGGCAAATTTTTCATGATGTAGAGTAGCGTGAGGAAACTCGGGCATTCCATAGTGAGCCAAGCCATACGACCGGGGATGTTGAGACGGCTTTCCACAGACGTCTTCCCCATGCCATACCAGGCCATGATCCATTGCATAGAAGGAAACTGGGTAGCAGGTCAGTATTGCGGAATTGTCACGGATCATGGCACGGGGTCATCCTTACGATTGGGTACCAAACCCATAGTCGGATAATTAGCTCATAATTTTCACGGCTCGGAGGAAGCCAGTGTTCGACGATGGCCATAACGGTGTGAGGGTCAGGCTATGATTAATTGACGAAAATTTCAGAGATTAAAACCGAAAGCTGAGGCCCCTTGGATCGTTTGAAAAAAAATCCATCTTTCGCAATGAACTATCGCTGCAGTAACCATGTCTGTGACGTAGCCCCGGCTAGCGACGTTGCCGTGGCGGTTTCTGAGCGTGTTTGCCAGCATTCACGCACTACGGTATCAACGGCCAGCCCGTTGCCGGTGTTGGAGTGACAGAACGCATGTTCGTGGCCATGAATGCTGCACTTCCAGGGCGTAAACTTCGCGATTGAATGTGATGACGGAGTGCCCGTAGTTAATTCTTCAAGTCCGTCTCGAGGGTTCCCGACGCAGAGAAGCCCCTAAGCCCGTCAAGTACGAGGGTGGTTTAGAAATTGAGAGAAATGGTGGCGTATTGGCGGTAGACAGGCGGATTTCTGACAAGTCAAGCCGCCTAGTGATGCAACAACGCGAGATCGTACTTTATTTCACACAATACCACACTCGTTCAACGCGATGATGCTTCAAGAATAGTTGTAATGGTTGATAGGGCCAGCGATTCTACCATGTGGTTTTAGTGGTTCGAACTTGGCGATTTGAAGGAAAACCATCAACATACTAAAGTAGTGTATGCTGTGGCAATACTCCGTACCGATATGGCAGTATTACGAGTCGGAGTCACACAGTGGAATATCATTTGCAGTTGAAATGTTCGACATTTAACGGTATATTCGGCACGTCTGGGTATCTTCAAAAACTGGCCGTGGTCCAACTATTTGAGGCGCTCCTGCCCAGTGGGTTGGCTCAACAGTTGTGTTTGGTGAGTTTGACGTCCTCATCTCAACGGTGTTATGGCTTTTCCGCCTTGTTTGCAAATGAGGCTGGGGATGGGGCGGTGCAGTACAGTTGAGATCTCCGAGTTCTACTCCAAGCTGCTGCGCCAAGACAGAGAGCTGTGTCTGTGGCGATGGTGCAGCGCGTCAGGCTGGCTGTGGGTGTCCTCACGTTAGGAATGCTAAAACCGTTGCCGCAAAAGTCATTCTGCTCTCTGTATGAACAAGCTCTGCTTACATTTTTCTTCACAAATGACAAGCAATCGGTGAATTGTGGTGTTTCGTATCGCGGTGACCTATCATATCTTGCACACGGCTTGCATTGCCAGGTGACTGATCTGTAGACACTTACTGGCCTTAATCAATCAACCGGCATTGCTTGTTCGCCAAGTGCCCAAGCATCTTTCCCCGCGACCTCTGACGCAGCCCCAGGCGTCTACCCGCGGCTGTTGTTAATTCTACCCTGGCGGTCATCCCCACGAAACAGAACATTCATTGAAAACCACAAGGAATCGAGCACCTGATTGCACGCAATATCAACGCCTTGGAATTCCTCAACCTTACGAACATGGCCTGTACAACCCGATGTGGTTGCCGGTTCTGATGGCATCACTGGCTGTAATACCGGGTCATGCTCACTCACTCTCCCCACCTCAGCTTCCTTCGTAACACTATCAATCGAGTTGAAAAACAAAACCTGTGCGGGCAATTGCTTTTGCCTTGTTAATTGCTTATCCACTACCAAGAGGCTTGGTTCTCTACCATTACTCGGCCTTGTCATCTTTGCGACCACCACACCGTTTACTACAGACGGTCCTTGTGCCTCGCTGATCGAACCCCTACGATCCACCACGATTCGATCCCAGTCAACATCATGGTCACGCGAGAAATAGTCCCAGACTACGCGGAGCTCCATGGAGGTGCGGTCCCTTCAGCCAACGCTCGAATTGTGCATGAATTGCAGTATAGAACATTTACTAAAGAGGGAACAGCGAACGCGAAGACCGCCCGCCATACCGACGATAATGACGACAACTACGAGACTGTGAGATCTCTAAACTGACAGAATTATGGCTCAGATGGCTCACACAATATAAAGTCAGGCCCAAATGCTCAAGTGCCGCTCAAGGGCGATCAATCGGGAGAACATTCATGGGCTACGACAGGTGCAACAGCCCTAGCCCCTGGCCCAAGATCGACTGGATCCTCGGCTAATCCAGAATTAGAGCGAGCAGCGATGGGACAGGCCGGCCGAGGTCGGAGCGAAACGAATCCATTCAAGCGAAAGCCTGTTGCTGCTCCGTCGGAGTCGAACGGACGGGAAATTGGCACGAATCCGTGGAGACCAGAGCCCAATGAAATCGGGTCAGCGCATGCTTCTGAAGAGGTCAAAATCGACGGTCATACCTCTGTTCCTGAAGTTGCGGATCAGACCGGCAACCCGTCTGAAAGTTCACTTGTTGCCTTGATACCAGGATTGGGCGACGAAGAAGAGGACGAGCAAGACTCACACATGGGGCGTATTGGGCGTGATAAGGGCAAGGCACCGCTCACCGCATCAGTCATTTTTGGAAAGTTGGGCGGTTCTGGTGATCCAGGGGAATCACAAAATGGTTCGAGCGTGCCCATCCATGGCAAATCTCCAAAACGACTGTCAAGGCAGAGCACATGGGAAGACTTTTCGGACGAAGAGAAGGAGAGGAAAGAAATGAAAATCCCCAAGGGGACTGGAACAATCCCACGGATCGAAAATGCTCCAGACGTAACAGTTGCGCAACCAGATACTGGCGTCCAAGCTCCATCAACTTTACCATCTCAGGACCCCCTTTCACAGAGTTCGGCAGATTTGTCTCTTCCAAAGTCAGCAGACACGCAACAACCAAATGCAAATTCTAAAACAGAGACATATCAAATCAAAAACATCAATTGGTTTGATCACAGTTCTCCACAGAACCCTCGAAAAACGCCGATACTCGTTCAAAACCTCAATGGACCCTGTCCACTTGTGGCCCTCGTCAATGCTTTAACCTTGACCACTCCAGCCCAACATTCGAATACTGTTCTTGTTGAGTCCTTGAGGTCCAGAGAACAAATCAGCCTTGACTTACTGCTCCAAATAGTCTTCGACGAGCTCATGTCATCAAGACGGACCGCAGATGACACTGCTCTTCCCGATATCACCGAATTGTACGCATTTCTTCAAAGCTTACACCAAGGCATGTACTGCAACCCTCGATACATACCAACAGAAGAAACCGCCAAGGCTATCAAACGAACCTCTCTTTCTCACGTTCATCCAATTGCCCGCGGAGACTTGATCCCCGGTACCTTTGAAAAGACGCGCGACATGGAATTATATGCCACCTTCAAAATCCTCCTCACCCATGGCTGGTTGCCTGCAAAGGACGACCCTGTATATCCGGCATTCGAGAGACAAGCCTCATCGTACGAGGACGTTCAGAATCTTCTTTGCCGAGAAGAAGAATTGGAGGACAAGCTGACCAGCGACGGTCTTACGGAGCAAGAGCAACAGGTCTACCAAGACCTTACGCTCATCAAGAACTACCTTGAGACCACCGCCACACAACTCACCCCCTGGGGGTTAGAAGTCATCAGCAAATCGATGCAACCTGGGCAATTTGCCATTCTTTTCCGCAACGATCACTTTTCCACCCTATATAGCCACCCCGAGACGTCGGAACTGTTGACATTGGTCACGGATGCTGGGTATAGAAATCATGAGGAAGTCATCTGGGAGTCTCTGAATGACGTTAAAGGCGAGCGGACCGAGTTCCTATCCGGCGACTTCCGTATTGTTGGCGGACCCGAGCAGCGAGTGGAAGAAGATTCTACGGAGCGGGTCTGGGATGATGGAGCAGGGGGTTCATCCACTGTTGGCGCCCATCAGAATCCGCGTCGCAGCAGCCGGCCCAGCATCTCTTCTAGTCATGTGGCAGAATCTAGCAAGCGGGAAATCCCATCGAGTGATCAACCTCTTTCTTCGGCCGAACAGGAAGATCACGATCTCGCTCTCGCCCTCCAGCTTCAGGAAGAAGAGGAGCAGCGACACGAGAAGGAGATCGCAAGGAATCGCGAACGCCGCCGCTCCGAGCAGCAAGGAGATGCTCAGAGACGTCGCAGCAGCAGCAATAACAACAACAACAGAAACAACAACAACAACAACAGCAACAGACGGTTCAACCGCCATCCGAGTGCACCCAACGCTAGCCAGACATCCTTGACGCCCTCGCGCGGCAGTGGCCGCGGAAACATCCTCGTTCCGGTCCGCGGTAGCTCCGTTGCCCAGTCAGGTCCATCCGGCATCACTGTCACGTCTGGTCGTGGCCGTGGCAGGTTCACCGAACCCACTACTCAACACGTTAGCCCTCTGGTTCCCCCAGCTCCCGCAACGACGCATCGGCCCGTCGATAGCAATGAAGACGACGCACCTCCCAGCTACGAACAAGCCTCTAAGCAAGGTCCGTATCATCCACCTGCGGGCCATCCCAGCCATCATGAGAGTGCTCCTGCGCCTACAGGGCGTAGGCGCCAAGCGGCAGCAAATGCTATGGCGAGGATACAGGGACGCGCTAGCGGTGTTAGCCTGAGAGAGGGTAATAACGGCGTGGCGATTGGACATCCACATCCGCAGCACCAACAACCTCAGGCACAGCCGACGAATGGGAGCGGACCTGGCGGGAGAGAACGAGGAGAGTGTGTTACGATGTAAGAAACTTGTCCAACGATAATGTGTCCGAGTTCAGGAACGTGTTGCTGAACGATCCAAACGCTTCATGTAAATTTTCAACGGTTTTTGGCAGCGGCGTTTTGGGGACTGGGTCGTTTGAGACATTTTAATTTATGATAATGATAGCATGGCATCGTCGCTGTAGATCGAAAACAAACGGAGGATGGTTTAGTACGAGCACTGTCATGACCATGCATACGCACCATAGTCTGGAGGGTTTTATGATGACCACGCCTAGGGATGTGACTTGGGGCGTGGTGCGTTTATGACCAGTTTTCTTAGTTGGAGTGAAGGGTTCCGGCTTCGCTTCGTAGCGCTCTGGGAGCGGGGATGGATAGTTCTGGCAATTGGATCGTCTGTGGTGGATTTCCTGCCTCCTGATTAGAACGTATGCATATACATTAGGTGTTGCATGAGATGTGGCGGGATGGGTTGGTGTGGCAAATAGAAATATAAGCCTGTATCCCTGCTTTGAAGGTGTTGTGGTAGCTGGTGGGTGTGATGTGAGTTTTGCCGTCGGCATCGGGGCCCTGGCGAGATTGTCTACGGAGATGATGTGATTTAGTGTGATGCAATTCCAGGATCTCAAGTAAAGAAAGCATGTGTATCGTGTTGCGGCCCCGGCGGGATTCTGGCGGGCATAGATATAGTTGTCCTGCTGGTTCGTGGAAGTGACGGAGGAAAGCATTTCTCATAATTCAACACAAGCGAGCCTGGTTATTGCTCTGCATTGCAGTTCAGCGCATGGTCGCGATATAATGCGAACTTGCATACGATGACTGAATCGCCTGGCTGATGGGAACCGGAGGTGTGTCAACTCTTCCGTCGTATTGCTAGTTGCGTGGCCATTATAAATTCAGCATGTTGTTCATGGCCAACCGGCATCGATCACGTCTCTTGCTTATTTGCTCTTAGCAAAGATCACGAAATGTGATCACAGTGAGGAGTTGATTTGAATCACACAAACGAAACACCATTAAAAATGAAAGGGAAGACTTTGATAGAAACTATTAATCTCAGAGTGAAACTAGTAATAGTGCCCACAGCAAGTCGGCAGACAAGCCTCATACCGCAACCGATTCACCCTTTCCGCAATCCCCTTCATTAACCCATGCCACAATCACCATGCCTATCCCTTGCACAACTCATCCGCGAAACCCCGTCGTTACCATGCTCAGAAACATGAGCTGTTCATTAATGAGCAGACCAGGCCTGACATCAACCGGGCAGAAAACAGAGTGGGAAAAAGAAACAGTCCAGCCAATCATCATGTCCATCGAGCCCAAGCCTCGCCTTAGGCATCCTCCATGATCGAATCTTGCTTGTCCGCCCCAAGAGCCACCTTCTTCGCGACCGCCTTGGTCAAGCCGCTGCGACGAATCTTGCGGGGCAAGCCGAGGCGGGCTCGCTGGGCCGGGCTGAGACCTGAAACCGCGGAGGCATCGCTGCCGGTGTTCAAGACGTTGATCGCAGTAAAGCAGCGGATGCCGTTGGCGTGTAAGCCACGGCAACCCCGTTTGGTGGAACCCGATCGGGCGGGGGTCTTGACGACGAGAGGCAGAACAGTTCCGATGGTGCCGTTGGAGTCTTTACCGGTGTTCTTCTTGGCAGCGACACGGCGGATGGCTTTGGCGGGTTTGCCGGCGACTTTCGTGACTTTGCAGGCCTTCGTGGCGACTTTGGCCTTGGCCTTGGCTGTGGCAGCTTTGGCAACTTCGTCGGCTTCCTTGGTGCTATCAACGATAGATTCGTCACCCGTATTGCCAGATCCGTTCTCGGCGCTTTCGGAGCCGGTCACAGGGCCAGCTTCGCCAACGCTGGCTTCGGCATTGGCGTCACTGCTGCCATGGCCTCCATTTCCGGCATCGTCTTCGTCGTCTGTCTCGCTTTTGATGCCGTCTGCCCAGAAAGGCTCACGCGTGCGTACCAGGACGTGTCCCTTGAGGGCGTAGCCAAGGGGGTTGAGCAGGTGTTTGTTCAGCTGCTGCACACTATAAAGGAAATCAGAAGGCGTTGCTCTCGGTGACACGTTTGTTGAGAAAGCCCTGTTCTCATCGAATGCATGGAAGATGTGCAGATCGAGTGGATAGAGAGGCATGCTGGTGCCCAGGTCACCACTGGTGACGGCGCTGATGGCGCGGTCATACTTGTCTTTGTCTTTGACGGAGTTGCCGCCCAGCA
>JAOYMO020322696.1:0-27528 GCA_025802455.2 Iodosphaeria phyllophila | reverse complement strand
AAGAGACGGTGGAGGAACCTGAGAAGGAGGAAGAGGAGGAGGAGGAGGAGGAGGAGGGAGGACAAGTCGGAGACGGAGGCGGACAGAAGCGTCAGCGCAAGTGGGATATTTGGGTCGAGAATGCGTTGGGGAGTATGTGTGTCAAGGGGAGGGCCTACACTATTGTCCCAGCCAAAGTAGACTTGGGACTAGAGTAGGGTTTCTGAGTTATGTGTGATGCCCATCCTCGCTTAAATGTACATAATCACCAGGATGGATGTAAGAACAAACACGCAATCTCGCCTCGGACCCCTCAAGCCCCAACCCAGGGGGGGTGATTATATATCCAAGCGTGAAACCCGCCTTTTATCAACAGTTCATGCAAAGTCGTGCATTCAGTTCCAGTCCATCAAGGAAGGAGGGTCCGCTCAGCCCTCCTGCGCTCAAACCATCTCCATCTGCCCGAGCCTCTCCTTGCACCGCAGCATTGCTGGACGCGAGGTAGTCAACGGGGGAAAACGTTCAGCCCATGCCATGCCAGTGTCGTCAATCATTCCCTTTCTTGCTATTCCTTCCAGGGCCATTTATTCTCCCATTCCATCTGTCTACGTGAGTCGACTAAATCGATTTTAGAAAGTCGAAAAAGAAATCATCGCATCCGTGCCCCCATCTTTTTCTCCTTCGCAAAAACGACTGGAACATTTTTTGCTCTTGCTCTTGCTCTTGCTAGCCGTCTCTAGACAATCAATCGCAGAGCTGAGGTAAGTTAGCAACAACTTTGCCCGCGAGCCTTTTTCCTATCATCTTCGTGTTTCATCATCGGTTACTATCCATCGGAGATTTCCCACGGACGACTCGGTAGTCTCTGGGTCCGCAATCATGTTTCTCCCTTCTGATCAGGGGCTCTGATCGAACCATCACTATCGCGCATCCCCCTTCCTCCCCCCCTCACCAATTTCTCGTTCCACCATCTCAATCGATCCTAAACTCGGAAAGCGCTTCGTAAAGTCCTGCGTATAATCCTCCTTTTCCCGCGCCGTCATATCCAGCATTGGTCTTCCCGGTAAATCGACAGCTATGAGCCGCTCTGCGGAACTCTTGGCGGAGCTCGGCGCCCCGTGCGATGTCGATTTGACAGGGGATCTTCTGCCACCCGTAGGAATACTGTTCAGATGTGTAGGCTTGGCCGGCGGTGGGGGCCGAGACGAATTAGCCGTGGGCACAGCGTTGATAGGACGCGCCGGCGGGATGACATTCCCGCCAGACGTCCCAGACCCGGTTTTGTTGGGCGTGCCTCGGCTTGCGCCGGAGCTCGAGTCGGCGCCAGAACCAATGCCTGCCGGCTTTCGAGGGACATCGGGAGGGTCATTATCCAGGCGGCTCGCCGCCGTGGCCGCGTCAGAGTACCGGCCGTATCCTTCCGCGGTTTTGTGGACCGGCGCAGCCTTTTGACTTTCGTCCAGCAAATTCTGGACCCGGTTCTGTATGCTCACGGCGCGCGAAACACCACCTATGCTCTTGGGCAACGGCATTGACGCCGAACCTTCAACGTCGCGAGCAGCCACCCTTTGCTTGTATTCCTCCGCTGCTGCAGCAACCCGTTTCTCTTCGTCCTCCAGGGCCTTGGCTTCCAGTTCACGGCGCATTTCGGGCGTCATTTCCTCCCTATCGCCGAGGAGTCTGCCATCATCGCTCTTACTGTCTGTGGCCTCCGAGCCGGCGATGGGAGTAAGGTCGCGTCGGTCTAAATCTCTCACAGGAGAGGGCGTTCGACCTGGTGGTGGCAAGTTGCTGTTATTACTCCCTTCGAACTTTTTGAAAGCATCCCCAAACCTCCCCGCCAAAATGTGCTTGGTTCCCGATAGAGACGTGAGACTGGAGCGCTTGGGCCTGCCAGCTTTATCCTTCTTCTTGTCAGCGTCCTCCATGGAGCGGAGGAAATCAACATTTGACTCAATCGCAGTGTCTTGCGATTCTGCGGGGGATGTGAGATCGGAATGTTTTGATGGTGCTAGCACAGGGGATCTCAGTGGCCGCGGGGCTGCCTCCTTTTCTCGGAGATAGTCCAAGTTGGACTCCAGGTAGGTACTTGCGGGGCGTGGTCGTCCTGAGCTAGACGACGATCTGTTCATCGCTTCCGGGGGCTCCCCGTTTGCCCGGTTACCTTCCAGTGATGGCCTTGAAGAACTGGAGTGGCGTCCATGTCCGCTCTGAGATTGGTAGGAGGATCCTCGAGCGCCTGCGCTGGGCCGTGGCGCCCTTCCCATATCAGTAAGCAATGCGGTGTTGCCAGCACTTGCATTATCTGGTGGTCGAGGCACGCTGGATGAGCGTCCATCTCCAGCAGGCGGAAATCGGTGGATGGGAGGGTAATCTCTTGAAACTTTGTCTTGTGAGGGCGAGGGGCTGGTCATGGTCCCTGTAGAGACCATGGCAGGCCTGCTTGAAGAAATTGCCTGCAGTTCGGGGTTCTTAGATATGATTTCTGAAGCGCGACTCATCTCCGGCATGCTTGTCTTCTGGGATATAGGCTGTGGTTTGTTCACGTAATTGGTATTCCCATAATTAGTAGGCGGCGCATTCTTGCTGTCTTCAGCAGGAATTCTCGCTCGACCCACATCTGTTTGCAGATTCGCCTGGGGCCGGGCAAATGCGTCTTCGACCAGTTGTTCCGGTATCTTCTGTGAATATTCAGGTTTTCCCTCTGGTGGAGAAATCGGACTATTGAAATCAAATTTACCCCCTTGATCATGAAGCAGGGCGAATTCATTCAAAGTAGGAAATCTTGACGACAATTCATCTGCGCTATTGATGCCAGAGTTCGCGTCCAAAGCCGCAAAAGGGTCGCCGTTGGTAACCCTCCTTGGCGACGGGCTGAGCTTCGGGGCCTGGGCCCTGGCTTGAGCTTGTGGCTGAGCCTGCTGAGCATTCGTCATGGGTGGCCGACCCCTTCTCATGGGAACAACTTCTGGAACTTTGGGCTGTTCTGGTGCAGGTGGGGCGAAAACAGCACCGACCACGGGGGTGCTGCGGCCCTTCTCGTTTGGCAACGGTTTTCTATCTGAAGTCCTAGGTTCAGAGTGCGATCTGCTCGAGTATATCTAAAATAGTGTGAGTGGCCAAGTCGCTCGCAGCAGATGGAGCATTGGATTCGGCACATGGGATATCACGTATAGAGCTACATACATCGTGGATCGGCACGGCTAGACCTTGCATGTTGCATCCCTCAGATAGAACTTGGTATATGTTGGGCCGAGATGATGGGTTCTCCTGCAACATGGACGCTGGGTGGATTGGTATTAGCCTTTCGCGAACCGTGAAATTCGGGCAATGCGACCTACTGATAAGTTTCTTTATCCTGTCAGAAAATGCGGGATAGCCAGGAAAGCGGAAGCTTGCGTTCAGGATGGCCAATTGACCCTGGTCTTCGAAAGGGGTAGTGTAATAGCAGAGTTTGTAGAGAAGAACACCCAGGGCCCAAATATCCGACTTCTCGTCTATGGGCAATTTCCTATAAACATCAACCATCTCTGGACTGCGGTATTGCAGGGTGGTGTGTCTCTGAACATCTTCATCCAGCAAGCGGCATTCTACCACGGAGTGCGGCGCGGGCTTGGGATTAGCAGCGGAACCGAAGTCACACAACTTAAATTTTCTCTTGGAACCGACCATGGTGATGAGCACGTTTTCAACCTTTAAATCTCGGTGTAACAATGGCGGTTTTAAGTAGTGCATGCAGGCCACGCCTTCAGCAACATCGGTGAATATGTTCAGGATCTCGGGCTCTGTGAGCCGGTGTTGCAGGCGTGTGTTCATGAAATCGATCAAACCTCCGCCGTTGCAGTATTCCATAAGAAGAAAGACTTCATAGCCACCGCCATGGAGCTCCGATGCGTGGGAGTCGATATAGGTGACAATAGGTCTGTGGCCCTTGAGCCGCTTCATGGTCTCGACCTCGGTTCGCATGCCACGCAGTGTATCTCGGTCAGGTACCGCAACCCGCTTGAGCACAGCCAGATCGGTGCCATCAATCGGCTTCGGCACCTTCACCAAATAGACATGGGCGAAGCCTCCTTCCGAAAGATATTTCTGAATCACTACCCGGTGATCTCCCACTTGAATCTTGGTACCAGGCGAGAACGTGCCGGCCGGGGCAGCGGGCGCCTGGATCGGTAGGGATGAACCATAGTGGGCTTGGCCTTGTGTTGAAGCCATAGGCGGGGCACGCCCGTATGTCGCTGACTGTCGGCTGGCCATGTCTGCCTAATGCGCAACTCGGGCTCGTTATTGCTTTCGGTTTCGGAGTAGCCTCGTCAAAGGAGACTCCGGGGCGGAGGAACGAAAGGGGGGGAAGGGAGGAAAGACCGTGCCGACAAGTGGTCACAGTCACAGCATCCAGCGCAACGGCACTGAACCCGATGCTGCTATGTCTGGGACATATTTCTTCGGAGAATAGGGCGCTGGGCTAAAGACCCAGGTCACGATAATGACCCTGAACACTGCGCTGCCAGTCGTAGTAAGCCGGTGATGCCTGTGGCAAGTCTCAGAACGTAGACAATGGCATTGGTCAGTCTCGCGGAAAAGTTGACGGGCTAACTCGTAAGGACTTCATGCGATGGCGCCAGTATGCTTGAGTATTCCGCCTCGGAAGCGTTACTCCATCCGCACGTGTGTTACTGGTCTGGGACCGTGCAGGCTTGTACCTAGTAATTCAACATGGACGTCAGAGAAGAGTTGCACCGCCACAGCTTTCTAGCTTCCCTTCATTTTCAGCCTTAGGGGAACCGCGGACCTCCCTGTGCCGGTACCGTAGCCGCACCCCACAGCCGGGACTCCGGGCAGAATCCGGGTCCCCCCGCATTTGCCTGTCTGATTTGCCTCCTCATGGATGAAAAGTCCTTGGGCATGGCTGTATTGTTCGCTAGGTATTTTACGGCTCAGGACTAGGAAGTGAAACTTAACCATAAAAAGCTTTGTACAGCAGGCCATCACTGCGTGCGGCTGTGTGTTCCCTGTTTTTTGATATCAGTACGTAGGTGCAAAATCAGGAGTCCTGGAAGTTGAAGATCTAGTAAGCGATGATACAAGAGGCTGTAAATGTTACATGCGGCGGTAGCCAGAATTCAGTAAACCGAGAAAACCATGTACTTGGGACATCTCACTCAGTATAGTCAATTTCTTTATCCACAGAGAGAATTAACAGGCTATTCCTCCCTGCTCCGTTGCCTCGCCGTGCCTAGGCTCCCAGGTTCGTTGCGTATTCCGACATATGTGCAAACACCATCTCCTCCATCACAGGACAACGCTTCAAATGTTTCGAGATCCGGCCTCTCTCCAGCAACGCCAACCATACCGCGTCCGCATTGACCGCCTCCAGCGCCTCCCTTGCTCCCGGAACTGTGTCAAGTTCCTCAACCAACAACTCAAGAATCGCCTCAAAAATATTGTCCTCAATCCGAACGTGCGCCACAATAGCAACAAGAAGTTTCTGCACAGTCTTCCAGATCTGAAAAGCCTGGGTAAACTCTCCCAGCCCCCCTCCCGTCGTGGACAGCGCTGCTGTATCGTCCAGTTTAGGCCCAGCGGCCAGGCCTTCGCCCCCAAGCTTATAGGATATCACGATTCCGGAGATATCCCCACTGCCAGCAGGTCTTCTGTGCGGTTTCGAATGATTCCGACCTTTTGCTTTCGCTTTGGTCGCCACACACCACTTTCCCAATGTATTCCACCACTCGGTCTTGATCCGACTGCTAAGAAATCCCCCAGCACTGGCGCATAGAGCGCTTAGCGCGCCACATGCTGAGATCACGACGAACGGTTCGTTATCGTATATTCGCTCCATAAGCACCGGCCATATGGAATTCACCAAGGGTAGAAAGGAGTCCTCGTCTGGCGATAGTGCTGGACAGACGGTTGCAAGCAGGTCGAGAAGCGACTTTCGTAGGGTTGATGTGGGCGATGTCAGGTAGTGCTGTGTCAAATCGGTGATCCGGGTAAGAATCGTGTACGTCGGTGTGTGAGAGATTTTCTTTTCATTGGTGCTCGGGCCAGATTCGCCCATATCTTCTTGCCCTCCTCCTTCCTCGCCTCGATCCTTTTCAGAACTCCATGGCGTCTCGGGATGATCCTCCACCTCAAATTTCTCTTCTTGGCGCTCTTTCTTTCGGCGCATACGATCTTCCAATTCAGAGATGATATCGTCTGCCGTGGTGACACTGGAGCCTTTCTTTCCATGTTCAGTTTGTCGATCTGGTACATCCTGTAGAAGGAGGACGTCTGGTTTACTCCCCTGCTGCACTATCTCGCCAAGTACTCCGAACAGATTCTCTACTAGCAACGTATAGCCGTGATAGTTGTCCAGAGCGGCAAAGATCGATGAGATAACATCATCAAGGAAAGGGACAATTTTAGGTCCTGTCAACCGGACCATCAATCGTAAGACTTGTGTCGACGCAGGGGATATGTCGAATGTGTTGAGACGCAGCGATATCGAGTTAACCATGTAATCAGCATTATCGATGATCAAGTCTACAACATTAGAGTACTCGCATGCAGAAGCCATGCTCTTGAGGCTAAGCATGGAGTGCTCGCGAAGTTGAGGATTCTTGGAGCCCAAAAGCGCAGTGGTCGGGTATAGAACGTCGATGAGTTCCGGGCGGAAGTCTTGCCTCATCCTCACCGCCATATGTGTTGTTACTTCAAGAGCTAATGCCTGTAGCCTCCAGTCCCACTCGTTCTCCTCGGCATCTTCTGCATTATCCAAGATGGACACTGACAAAGAATAGAGTTCATGTAGCCCACCCATGTTGTCATCTTTGCCACCATCCACAGAATCCAGATCCAGGAGCTCATCAAATTCAGATTGGTTGGATAGACCCGATTTGATGAGCTCGAACAGTAACCAGAATGCTGCGACTTGACTGGGCCCAGTGTATTCGCGAGCAAATTCGATCAAGTCTTGGGTGAGGCTTCCTTGTTGAACAAAATTGCTGCTCTCTTCTATCAAATTGACGAGTTCAGTTCTTACCCTTTTGACCGTAGCTTGATTCAACAGAACGGGCTGAAAGCTTTGAGACTCCCCATCCTTGCTCATATCTAAAGAGGCAAGCTGCAACTGATTCGTGGTCATCACTTCGGATAGTCCACGCCGCAGCTTAGGTAAAGTGATTAGTGCAATGACACTGTCCCTTAGAGATGTGGACAGAGAGGCTCGCAGAGTAGCGGAGTCAATGCTAAGCGCGCTCATGAGTCTTTGACCCTTGACTAGATTTCGTAGTGCCCGGTGCTTGGTGGATTCATCGGTTGACTGCATTTGACGAGGGAGGCTGCTAATCCAGTCATAAATGATAGATTTGATGGTCTCAGTTAACTCAGGATAGATGCTGGCGAGGTCTACTAAACTAGTTTGTAAACTGGAGCGTAGGAGAGACTCGTTCTGGCCCTCTTGTGACAGCATCATGGCAGTCTCCACAAGCGTACTTTTGCATATTGCTAGCGATTGGTGACATTCGTCGAGAAGGGTGATGCAGAATCTTTCCAGTGAACTTTGGATTTCTCCAGAGCCATGGATACGCAGGCCGAGCATGTTACCTAAAGCGAGCTTGACCTGATCGGCGGTTGCTCGGAGCCAGGAAGCCGTGAGGACTTTTCCATCTTCCACTGACGGTTCCTTGCTCACTTCATTCGCGATGGTCTTCAGCAATGTAGTGTTCTTAATATCAGCAAGAACAGTTGCGAGGACAAGCTGTAGATTCTGGATTGCTTTTACAAGAATCTTCTTGGGGGTTTTTAGTGCCGCAGGCGGTGCCAAGAGCCTCGTAAGGTTAGATACAGTTCCTGGTAGGAAAGTCGCCATCGCTGCACGATCTCTAATACAGGAGAACACGGCCTCCAAGGCCATCAATGCCTCTGACTGAATGGCAACGCTCTCCCCGCCGGTGGCTGCGTCCAAGATAATTGAGATAGTGTGACCCAACGCCGGCAAGGTCTTAGCCTCCACAAGAGATGTTGCCCCATGAAAAGAAGATCCGGCTGCCTCAAGCAAAGCAATGAGCGCTCTCAGAGCTTCGAGTTTCACTTCTTCGGGAAGTCGTTCCTCTCTTGGCTTTCCAGGAACCCCGCCGATGAAAAAGGAGAATAGAACGAGAAATTGCTGTGACAATTCATCCGGGATCTTGCTCTTCCAGCCGTCGCGGATAACAGTTCGAAGACATCGCACGGTGAGCTCCATCACCAAGACGGGATACTCGGTTTGGTTGCGCAAGATGTTGGATAGAGGAAAGAAGACATAATCCGCCAGCTTCGCGTCCATAACAGTCCCATCTCGGGAGATTTGGCTTTCGAGGGTGCCAACAAGGCGCTGAATCGTCTCAGCCAACTCCTTGGAATTTGCTTTTTTGTCCGAAGCCCGGACTGTCAGGTTATTAATGTGGATGCATATTGGTTTTAGCTTGATTTCGGGTTAGCTTGCGTTCTTCTCGTTGACTGACTGCTATGGAAACCCATACTGCTTTGAAGAATTCACTTCTGGTCTGGTTGGCACCAGACGCCATCGCAGCTCATGAGCCGTACCAACCCGGAGCGGATCAGAGTGATGCACTCGAGGCCATGGAATGTGATTAGAAGTCAGTCGGATATTGCTCTATCAACAGTCTTCTTTCATTCAAAGCATGCTTGGTCTGTGTTTGTTTGATGAGGAAACATCCCCCCAGCATGATGAACCGAGATCACGACGCTGCGGGTATTAGTGTGCGGTATCGCGGCTGTCGCTTTTCTATTAGTACGAAACCCCCGCTAATTGCATAGCTTCTGGTGGCGAAATTGCGAGTGGGACGATGAGAGGTTTGCGACTGATCGCGGGCGGTTGAAACCTCTGAAAATCTCTAATGCACCAGCCGAAACAAGCGACCCTCTACGGTGTTGCCAATCAAAGCCATCTTACAAAGACTGTGGTTCATATGTTGCGGCATCAAGGGCTCTACAGGTTGCCACATACAGCTGGTGCCCGTCATCCCACCACATACCAATCCTGAAACGACCTAAATCCGCCTGAGTCTTCCGTAGTTGAAGCTTAACAGTTGACCGGCTTCTACTTGTTTTTTTTTCCAGCATTCGCAGCCTCATCATCGCGCATACTACTATACCAACGCAGGATGTGGTCGAATTCGACCTCAGTTTTCACCGTTCGGGTCCATCCCATTCCCAACTCACCCACAGCCAACGCATGCGCCTACGAGCTTGGCCAAGCCAATGCAAAGAACGCTCTCGTTTTCATCGGAGGGCTATCTGATGGAAAGTTCATCTCCTCAGCTTTGTTTTGTCATGCCATACGAATGAGTCCACGCAGAAACTAACAAACAAAAAAGGGCCCCACACTGTGCCCTATGCTCGCAGTATTGCGCGAAGGTTAGAGCGCAGCCCCAACCTGAGCTGTTCCGTATTCGAGTTCAGGCTCACGAGCTCTTTTGCGGCTTGGGGATACTGTTCGCTCGAGGATGATGTCCGTGATATATCGGCCTTGGTCAAATATCTGCGAAGCCTTGGGAAAGAAAAAGTCATCCTTATGGGGCATTCGACGGGGTGTCAAGTACGAGCATGAGTTCTTTCTTGAATCCTGAATACCTTTCACGATTGAAACCGAACGGTGGAAAAATTGCTGAATAACTTGTATAGGATTGTATGGAATATAACTCACCAGCCTATACCGACTTGGAGCCGGTTGATTGCTTCATTCTTCAAGCCCCCGTCTCGGATCGCGATGCTATTAAACTTGAGCTAGGAACGGAAGGATTTGCCTCCAGTTTGAACGCTGCCAAATTGCTGGTAGATGCAGGGAAGGAACTTGAACCTATGCCCAAAGAGCACCTCTCAAGCCTTGATGGCCGGTTTCCTATTAGTGCGGGACGTTGGTATTCCATCACCGCTGCAGAGTATGGTGCCTTATTTGAAAGCATGATCTGATTTCATAAAAGAATAAACCACTGACGAGCTCTCCTGCAGTGGAAATGACAATTATTTCGCCCCAGACTTACCCAAAGATACGGCTCGAGGGTTCTGGTCTAGGATTGATGCGCCCCTACTTATTTTACATTCGGGTAAGGATGAGCACGTCCCAGACTCTCTCAACAAGAAGGCTTTGGTCGATGAATGGAGGTCTTTTTGCAAGCCGAGACTCGCAAGCCCGCTCTCCGGAACGATCCCTGGAGCAAACCATAGGGTTGAGGATTCTGATGGCGAAACTTGGTTGACTGAAACGGTGACTAAATTTTTAAATGGCGTTTTGATTGGCACGCATACTGGTATTTGATTGCAAAAGATGGACTGGGCGGGTAGAAACCCGACTCGTTGTTAAGGCCAAGGCCGTTAAAATGTGCTTCTTGACATCCGTAACTCATCACAATGGTGCTTTATCTACTCGCAAGCACGTGATTCACGATACGGCAGCAGACAGTTGGTGGGGGGGACAGACGCGTGGGATCTGCTCCCCGCATCGTCGGTTATCTTGCATTCAAGCAACTTCCCAAGAGTCTTTCTTTAGCGCATGGCCTGTGCGTATCTTGAACACTAGTTCGCCCCCCCCCTTCATGGGGTAATGATCTGGGAGACCACGTACAGCAGGTTGTGCTTAGCAAAATCTCACACGGGCTTAAAAGCCTTGATCAAATGATAAGACCACGCAGTCCCACCTTCTAGTGCGGATCTAGGTACCATGGATATTCCCTATGATAGCGTATCGTGCCCCTAAGTTAACCCCTTCTTGAAGATTTTCATAGGTTTTTATTTGGGTATCGTCCTGAGCCTAGAACCTGTGGTGCCTTTGTACATAAAATTTCATGTTCATCCGAGAAATCTCCGCTCGGGATCCCGATCTCCACGCTAGGTTACCCGTAGCCATTTGCGATATTAAGGCAGGGAAGCACTTGGCATTCATTGAGAGATACGACTCACAAAGGGAATATATTGTCAGCTGACCAAAACTCGGAAATTGATGCGAAATCTACTAACTCAATATCTTTCTAGCTATTGAGACTATATATCTCTTGTGCCCAGACTTGACAGGGCCGCTATAGCGTATATACGGTTTGATTCGCGCAGTCCTGTGCATACTTGGTATTATCGGCGATTACACACCATGGCTCTAACAAGCCTTTTCCTGAATTCTTACTTAGGCTTAGCAATACTCGCCTTATATCTTTGGCGGCTTCTCAGTTCACCGTTACGTCGAGTTCCTGGGCCTATGTGGTCTCTATCGACATCATGGGTTCTCAAATGGCACGAGTTCCGCGCTAATCGCACCCGATATGTCCATTCTCTCCACGAAGCCTACGGCCCCGTGGTTCGCATTGCGCCGAACGAACTATCTTTTGCCTCGGCTGAGGGAGTTAAGGAGATTTACTACTCAAGTGGTAGCGGATATGATAAAACGGAGTTTTATGACCTGTTTCGAGTGTATGGGATGCGGTAAGATGCTCAAGATGAGAAACCTTCATTCATTTTGCCCCTATTCCCTAGCAGGCAAGTCCGATTGGTAACTATCGACTCGATGATATGAACAGGAACATGTTCACTACTTTAGACAGAAACGATGTAAGTCCTCGCTTGTCCTTTCAATCATGAATCTGGGTTTGAGATAAGCGAGGCTGAGGCCGAGTAGCACGCAAAACGGAAAAGAGTTCTTGCCGATCGATATGCAAACACGAACATACTTCGCTCCGCATGTATAGACGAGATTAATGAGCGATCCCGACGATTCGTAGATCGTTGCTCACGAAGTCATGGTGGCAGCGCTGATATTTTCGTAAGTTTCAAGAAGCGAGATATTTAGCTACAACTGCAGCCTTCTATCTGTTCTTCGAAAACAACTAACATGAATTTGACAATCCTAGATTGGTGAGCCTTTCTGAGTGTCAAGAAAGCCATCGTTTTCCTGTTTCTGATATAACGTGTGCAGCTCTTCATGCATATGCATTCGACTGCGTAACCCTCAGTCTTCTTCATCCTTACGGATCCAACTCTTTACAAAAGCGTGCGGACGAAGATATCATGCGGCAGGTCACATTTGACGATAGTCTACAAAGTCCGTCCCCAGTCCAGCCAGACTGTTTTCCAATTACCTGTCTTTAGTGCCCAAAGCTTGGTCTGACTGAATTTTAGATCGACTAATTGAACACCACTGGCCAAATTTGCACAAATGTATTGGGCGACTCTTATACTTTTTCGCCAAGCCCAGGGAAACGCCTCTGGCAGACAGTTTTGTTCTTTCTGCAATCTCAAAGATGGACCCAGCTCCGTTCACCTTGTTGAATCGTATGCAAGAAAAACGCCATAGATTGGAGTATATGGACATGGCTGCCGAGTGTTGGGACCACATGACTGCAGGGATCGATACAACTGGTGGTAAGTTATGACTCCCAGTGCGAGCACACACATAGTCGTCCGCTCTGGACCATGCAACCATTCACCATCGCTGACCTGTTTTTCTCCACAAACGGTTGCTTGCCCTACCTGGAATCCCCTCAAGGACTTAGAACCTTGAGATATACCCCGACATAGGGATGTAACTCCAAGGACAGTTTCGTTACTAACATAAGAATTTTATACAGACGCTCTCTGCTTCCTCATTTGGGAACTATCACAACCGCGTAGTAGCTCCGTTCAAGCCAGATTACAACAGGAAATCCGGGACAATCCTTCTTTGCATTTTGACCAATTAACCTATCTCGAGGCCGTGATCCACGAGGGCTTGCGCTGCTTTCCCGCAATTCCTATGTCCCTTCCACGCTACGTGCCCGAAGAAGGACGGACCATTGATGGCTATTGGGTACCAGGAGGCACCGTTGTGAGCAGCCAGGCGTACTCAACGCACCGAATTGACCATGAAGCTTGGCCTGAGCCTGAGCGGTTCGACCCCGATCGCTGGCTTGAGCACAATGCCAGCGACGGTATCAAACCGGGAGATGAACAGCATGAAGTTGATCTCCAAAGGAGAAGAAGGACTTTGTTCTTTGCCTTCTCAGGTGGTGGACGCGGATGTATTGGAAGGCAGTATGTACTATTACTAGGACATTTTTTCTGGTCCGTTTCTATTTTTGGTTCACGAAAGTGCTCGATGTACTCACCAAATATTAGTCTAGCACTAGCCGAGATGAAAGTCCTCCTCAGGAACATCTACTCTCAATTCTCGACACAGCCAGACGAAGCGCTCATGACCGAGGATATGATGCAGATGTCGGATCATCTGATCTCAACGCAGCCGATTGGGAAGCGGTGCTATATACGGTTTGTACCGCTTCAGAGAGGGGAGGAGGTATGAAATCTACTGTATGTTGGGATCTTTTGATAACTTTAGATGTTATCGTCAAACGCTCCATCTGCAATCGTTCCGCGAGTGACTGATCATATCTCTCAGTGTCATTTTGCAACTTAGGCGAGGAAGACACCCAAATGCGATACAGAATGAAACATGGAGGGAACAAGCCCAATGGTTTGCATGACTCACCAAGTTTCCTTCGAGCGCAATCTCCAAGCCAGAGGTCCGGTGATTCGACCCTGAACTTGCTCTATACATCCGCTCCTTCCTGATCAACCTATGCCACCTTCTTCTACCATTTTGCTAAGAAACTGAGATTGTCGTCAGAACGCCGCCGTAGGACTGAGACTGGGAAACTCGCCTAATTGGCCAATAAATGGGTAAAAGTCCAATCATACGCAAGAGCCCCTCTAATCCGTGGGAATCAATAGACACAGGAAATACACACTCAATATGGGCGGTTGGCAAGTATAAAGTGGTACTTTACAAGCAACCCTGACTCCTCGTGAAGAATACCAGCCTCCCACCCAATGCATTTTTCATCGCTCTCCTCCGAAGTAACATGCAGAACTAGCGGCTTTCTTTGTTACCGGCTTCGCTCTCATGAAACATCCACCCCAGTAAAATAGCAAAACCGAGTACAATGCAAAACGTGCGCTCATGAAACTTGTATACGAAAATAGGATTGTTAAAAGCACAGATCCATCCATTCCTTCTCCCGGGAAAATGCCAGGAGAGTCCCCCGCCAGAGCTTATAATGCAAGTGCAAATCCCAAGGAAAATTTTCTTTCGCTGTAGCCCACCCTTCGGTGGTGGGCACTTCCCCCCGAAAGAAAAAAAAGCTTCCAGCAACTCCAACTATTATTCCAGCGTTGTAGTGACCAAGAGGTGTTTATAACTGGTATCTTCAGGCGAGGGCAGCTTTGTACGGAGCTTCGGTTTTCGCGGGAAGAATCCGGCTGTCCACAAAGGGAGGAAATGTTGTAGGAGATAAAGGGGTCGGAGGGACCGCAGTTGAGCGGAACACACCACCAACGTGACTGTGTCCGCTTCGTGGCAGATCATCGTATCCATGACCATGTCTTGGCAAACTTTCATAACTTGAATGAAGAAACTGCTGTGCTGATGGCATAGGAATATTCGGTTGTCCGAGATAGTTGGATGGGGGCGCGGCGTAGGCGTAGGAGGACGGATTTGCAGGTGTTGTAGTTTGCCAGCCGTGATACATACTCGTTGCAGGGCTGTTGAATTCTGATGTAACAAAGGCTTGCGAGGATCGTCGACTGGAGTCATGGCCAGAGTACATTTCTAATGGTATGGGCCCTGGTTGATGCACAGCTGACTGATGCCCGGGGGCCTGTGCTGGGATGGCCGGGCCATCTAGATAATGATTTTGCTCCGACGGTAAGTCATGTGCCGGCATCGACTGGTTTTGATAGTGCGTATCTCTGCCGGATGCATCCCCAACGTAATGACTTCCTGGAAGCTGGACTGCATTACTATCAGATCGCGAATTCGACTCTTCAATGGCACTGTGCATCGATGCGCGTTCGAGCTGTTCGTCTGGTGGACTTGTAGGAGGACTGTCCTCCTCAGACATATACGCGTCGGTCACTCGGTCGTCAGACATTACGTGTATTTGTGTGTCGCCATCTGAAACAAGGCCAGCATTAGACTCAATAGTTCTATCCGATTTCATCTTCTTTTCATAGGGCAAAACAGAGCTACGTGATAGTATGGCTTTCGTCGACTTACCAATCCCTCCGCTCCTGTAGCGCTCATCCTGCCGCGCAACTTTGAACAGCTCCCGCAGGTAAGGCTTCTTCTTTGCATTTGCCCGCGTCTCTTTATCGGCGAAAAAAGACGAAAGAGCCTCGTTAGTAACCTCTTCCAGTCTGGCGACATTGAGATTGAGCTTTTGTATAGCTGGGTGTTGTCGCTCGTTTGGCTCGATCACCATCTTCAACATGTGGTATAGTAGGTGAACGCGCTCTGCCTCTCAGATTAGTCTCACTGTCAGGCATCCAAAATACCATATATGCTGGAAAGACCTCACCTCTTTTGTATAAATGATCAGGCTCCTTGTGTCTGACTTTCTCGTCCTTACCACCAATCCCACACTTCCCAGGCCACCATTCTGGTGCTTTTTGATCCTGCCCCGTGTACGGATGAGTCGACTGTTTTTTTGGTTCGATGGCCTTTATCCAAGCCTTAGCTATGAGCTTGCAAGCTGTTTGTTGTAAGTCCTTAAGACGTTGTTCGTAGAAAGCTCGTAGTCCTTCCTCATCCGCTACCTCGAGTGTTTTTTGTGGCGAAATGACAACCGCCGGCATCTCGCGCGAGATTATCTCGTCCTCGCGTCGCAGCATATCTGATCGCGATCTTTTCGGAGGTCGACGGAGCCTTTCGTCTTCAAAATAGCCTGAGCTAGGACCGTGCCGACGTTCGGGACCCCATCGTTTGATCGGTGCTACGCCCAGAGGTAACATGCCTTGCTCAAACCCGAAGGATGGCTCATCAAACGACGGTGCTGGCGCTGCTTTTTTGCGAGTTAGTTTAAGCTCACCCCAGACGAGAGAAAATACTCACCGCCCATGAAGGGCTCGTAGGAGCGCCTAAAATTTTCCAGATCGAAGAAACCGGTATTTGGTACTTCTTTTTGGTTCGTGAAAGTTATTGGGTTCCCCGTATCGTCCAAAACAGCCAGAAAATATTGCCGCGCTGGGATATGGCAGTGTTCTCTCAGCGCTTTCTCGACCGTCTATAAATTCAGTTAATCGTCGATCTTGAGACTGTCATATAATCTGCAAACCACTTACCATTGGCCGCCGTACATGTTGTGGCTCAGCATATCGCCGACTATCAAGAGGTTGATCTGTCCAACTTTGAGCGTGGGGAGGGTGAGAACCGTAAAGGTTCCTCGAAATCCGATCTTGTCCCATTTGAAAAAGATGAAATCTGTTGTTGAGATGGCCGTGCAAGGAGAATGACTAAAGTCTGACCACTAAGCGGCCTTGTAACGACCCGGAAAAGTTTATCAGAAACCCCCCGAAATGGCCAGATATATATGCTACGATTTATCTACTTTTCAAGTCAGTGATTTTGAGCAACATGTGGGTGGTCAGAGCAATTTACATACCTTTATTTATATAGACCATCCAATATCAACACTCGCCACTCGATCGCCCGAGGAGCCGCAGGCAATAGGTTTGGTTATACGAAGAGGCCAATATCCATCTAGCGGTCGGCGCGAACAAGGTAATCCCGATGATTGCCGATGGGCTGGAGGAGCTGTAGAGGAGGATGGGGAGGGCGATGATGAGTTAGGGTTGTGACGCTTGGGTTATGTTGTGGGACGTCCGAGGGTGTGGAACCGAACTCCCTTTTGGGTGTAAGAGTGTGCCTACATACGAGCCAAGTGGCAAACCAGCGTTGTAGGTCGCTTTATTTCTCCCGATCGCAGTCAAGAGCCTCCCGAATATTGCGGCTTTTAGCCTGTCGGTCAGATGCCTTGAAAATGTTCCAACCCGCTTTAGCGGCAGATGTTATGAGTCTGGGCAGTCCGTCTTTCTTTGTCTGCGCAAGCCTGCAGCAGGGAGATCGACTGGGATGAGCAGATGTCAAACGAGTGAGACCAGTAGTTGTCCGGCGGCTGAAGTCTGTAGACTTCAAGGGAGGGGTGGGAACGTGAACAAAGAAGTCAACATCGACTATTGCGAAGCTGTAGTTCAGATGATATGCAGCGGCGTAAGAGGTCGTGTTAGCAAAATAAACGTTCTGTCATAGCTCAGAGAAGAGAGTATTATGTTTCGAGACACGAGATTTTCTCTCCCAACTGGCTGGACTTAGTATCGGGGTGGGCAGGGGAGGCTCGCGATCCAACTCCTTTGATTTCTACAGCTGGCTAGGGTTCCAGAAATCTTGGTACAAATAATCCCAGCAAGCTAGGGGGGCAGTATACTGCTGCCAGGGCCCACTCGCTCAAGGCAAATCTGTGGGCTAGACTGGCTCGTCACGAAAGTGGAGAAGATAGTCAGGTAGATTCAGACCAGATAATTGATTCGATGGACACGGACGGACAGCTACAGTAGGGCGTGCAAGCGTCCGAGCCGACTAAGCAGTGATCACTCAAAATACGGTAACGAGATGAATGAGCCAAGACGATCAAGGGAACCCGAGAGTCCGTTGTTTCGAAGTAGCTTTCCGGAGCACAAGGTTGGACAAGGCTGTTTCTCGCTAGCAAAAGAAGACAGAAGCTGAAGCATTCATGCAAGAAGGAGCTTTTGGGACAAGGAAATATGGCCAAATACGTAAATGGATGGGTAAATGAACTACAACTGATGGAAATGCGAATATAGTAGACGACGTCTGGGGGCCAACGTGCGGAATAGCAAGGCTGCTAGTCCATAAGTCTGAGCAACTCCTATTTCAGGAAAGGAGGAGCCAAAAGCAAGATCGTGGAGATAACCTCGGGTAGATCCAGTGGAATGATAGCGCCGCGGTACAGGTTCCAGTCGTTCCAGGTCAATAGCCGAGGCAGGGTTTAGTTGGCGATGTACTCTGGATGCTCTTCGCAGCCAGCATCTGTCCGGATGGCGACGAGCGAGGACAGCGGGGTCAAATATCGACAATCCTTGTGATTAGCCAGCGATCCACGATTCCAAGCTGACGACAGTTGGTGAAAGAACTCAGGTGAATGGATTCTCCGACCAGCTCCAGCGGAAATACAGATAGCAAAGCGGGAGGGATCCGGCCGGGGGAAGAGTAACTGATGTAGGTAGGGGCAGATAATCCCAGTTGACCAGCGTCGGGTGGCGGGATATGCTTCCGGTACAGCATACCCAGCCTACCTCGTCAGGGGATTTCAGGCAAGAGTGCTTACTCGGGGCGGGAAGACAGTCAGGACAAGTGATAATTAATCTAGAAGACTAGAATACTAGAATACTAGCAGCTCAGAATGGATCTAACTGTAAGTTGGGCCACCATGGCTTGTGTGTACCCTAGCCCGCGGGTTGGAGCTCATTACCAAAAGGCTTAACTGCGTGCCATGGCTACATACTGGATAGTAGATGCGCATAAGATGCGCAATGAAGTACCGCCATCCGCAACCTCCGGATACTAGCGGGGTGACCACGATAATCACACGTCTTTGGCTGCATTGAGAGCGCTGTACCCAATGTTTGTCCTGCACTGCTAAAAGCTGCCGGGGGAGGCGCACCGCAGCAGGGGCGTGCATGTGGTGTTATGAGTTGGGTGTGTGTTGGAGCTCTCTACTAGCCATAGAGAAACAAGGGTGGAGACCAATACTCTCTCGATCCAGGCGCTCCTACAACAAAGACTTGAGTGCTGCCCACCTCATCGAGTTGCAGTTAAGTCCCTAAATTATATACAGCACAGACTCATATCCCGGTGCCTTGGGACCAAAGCATGGAGTACGTGCTTATACTTACCTGGAATTGCAAGTACGGTGAAGTAGCATACCTTCTAGAGAAGCATCAGAAACGGCACAACGGGGGGTTGCGTGACACGGCTGGCTTGACACTGATGGAGGCGCCACTACCGGCGTTGAGACCGACATTGCTAACATGCAAGTCGACTAACCCATTTCAGACAGAGTGCCCACCTCCACAAGTACTATACTCCTGCAATGTAAAAACAACTTGCACAATCTTGCGCAGTTTCTCCAATTTGCCCGCAACCACAGGACCTGATCAAGTGCCTCTTTACTTTAATTTACGCTACACCTGTCGACCTTCGTAGCAAGGAAAATATCTTATCAAATTTCTCCATATAAATATGATATCCATGGCTGCAACAACGCAACAAAGTGTGTGAATGCACACGTGCAAATTACCGGGCAGGCTGTCTTTCCATTGCGGGGGTAGAGTACAGTACTTATGGAGGCGGACGCTGTCTCCGAATTGGGTTAGTCAACTTGTGCTGTGGTCAAATCGACTTGCGCATTAAGTAGGCAAACTGCGCACGACAGATCCTCATGCCGACTGCGGCACAACATACGGAGCAAGAAGCGAGTGGAACGGTAGAAGCGATACCTACAACATTCCTTCCGTTTGACAACACAAATGGTCCCACTGGTGGTGGGTCAGTGAGGCTAGGTAATCTGTGTGCTCAATACCTATGGGCTTATGGGGATGAATGATACTCATGATGATATCTAGAACTCGTTCGACGTTCTTAAAATCATAGAACACGATCTATGGTAAGGTCCTGATTTCAGAGCTATAGTATTTGCAAAGAGAAGAAAACCACAGGACAATACCGCCACAACACCTGCAGACCACTTGGCCAGAACATCAGGATATATCACTAATGGGCCTTCCCGTCCTCCTGGGGTTATTGCAGATACCATTATGCATTCCATGAGAGATATTCATCGATAGCGACACAGCCAAGGATCGGCGCCGGCTTTGAACTCCAATGCAACAAGGCAAAAATGCATGCGTAAACTTGGCCATTCAATGCTGGCAGCTTTCATACGCAGTAGACACGCAAAAGCACTTGCATGGAACAGCTTCAGAAGAGCCGAAACGAAAAAATTTCAAGCATTAGAACGGCGGACCAGTCGGATCGTTGAAATTTCATTGAAATCCCAGGCATTCTCTTCATCTTGAATTGCGAACGCAACCCCATGCTATGAGCCGGGGCTACAGATCAGATCTTCGTGAGCGAATCGCCCTGGGACGGATATGGATACACCTTCTGGGCTCTACCTTGTTTTCGACAGCGGCCAGGTCCGGCTCCTCGCCCCGTGTGAATTCCCGTCCGTGCGGGCCCGCTGTCACATCGACAACGGTTGTGCGCTAGCCCTAACACCACAGGGATTAAACAGTGTCTCCGGGGACTGCGGAACAGGCCAGCTAAGCTATTTCGGGGAATCGACATGTTTTTAGTCGATTTGTGCAATGAGAAACGAAACGACTTGATACCCAAGCCCGTTTCTCGGGCCCTTCACAAGTCTGTCAATCCGATTTCAGGAATCGTATACCGAATCGCTAGCACCTTCTACAGTGATATGCAAGATTCGAAAGGGCTAACGGACAAACTTCTGAGACACCTCAGTACCAAACAGTTACGGATACGCCAGTATCTTCATCTATCCGAATTTATGTCCAGTCACTGGTTCTTTTTGGTGCTACGTTCAAAAATATCAAAACCACCATAACTTTTAGTCAAAATAATTTCAACGCCTGGTTATCTGGCAGCCATGAAAAAGTAGCTTGTCTTCCTTTTTGAACATACCACAGACGTTGTATGGTGGGCTCATACTCTTGCGAGACTGTCAGATTTGTGCTGGTTTACGGCATTGGGCATAAATTCGGACAGACGGAGATGTTATTTTTATTAGCTCGCACCAAACACGCAATGCATAGCAGTGCCAAATTAAGGCCTTGAAAGAGATGATAATAGTTGAACTTGGAGTTGCTCTCCATCCTTGGCTTTCGCTGTCGGTAGTGGCTCCCAAGTGATCCCTTGATACTGGACAGTACTGATACCAGCAGTGCGTATATCTTCAATGCTTCTCGCCAAAGCGTGGGCGCAGCAGTTATGGAGTCAATTCTCCCACAAAAGCATTTCCACCCCAAATTTTACTTTACGCCTGCCCATTAAATACCCACCGGGATCTTGTTACATATGTACTTTTTCTTTATTCTTAGAAGGTGAGATAGATCTATTCTAATCTTGAGCGGATTGAGAAAGAACAGTGAGTTGATCAGAACCCAAAGTGTTTGAGCCAATATCCAGTGAGATACAAATGAATGAATAGAAATTCATACATGATCCGTGATTCCGCTACCGCCGAATGCCATCCATCCAACGTGTAATTTACCTATAGCCCTCATCGTACATATTACAAAGTAGGTGTTTTCGATCTCAAGCCCCAATTTGACAGTGCGTTTTGGTTTTGCTCGGTAACTACTGGGATGTAGATACCCGGCATATTTTCAAATTTTGATCCCGGTACCATGTCACGGAACCTCCCCCGCTCGGCCGATGATATTGGTAACCCCTACCAGTACACGCTTAACAGGAGGTATCCCCCTTCGTTGTCAAGGTCCCGGTAATTACCAGAAGACCGGCGCGGATTAGCAGTGCCTTCAGACAATTCCTACAACCCATCGGCCTGGGCCGAATTCACTGTACGGTGCAGACATAATACTACCGGCATGTTATTAACTTGCGTGCTTGGTGATGGGACTGCTGAGATGTCGGTTTCTGCAAAGTTCGAGTTCTTTGCGCGTGGAGAATGGAAACCGGTGGCAACAAGGGCGATCACAAAGGCATCGATCGTGTTACTACTTGCGAGAGTCTTACGCATTGGATTGGTCCGCCTAAGATCGGGACAAACCAACATTCCGCAGGGTAAATTCACTTTGACCAGGCGACGAGGTTCGAATCGAATACCGGAAGAAGTCGCTCTGTTTTTTTACGAAAGCTACTGATAATGTAGGGACTGCTCCGTACACGTGTTAAGGCTTTCTCTATAAGATTACCCAAATAGACTCTCGGCGAGGGTCGTGATTCAGTATTGGTATGCAGATACCGTAAAATTTGACTGCTCAGCCTGTCCATCGTGGAGTTTCGGAAATGTTAGAAAGGGCTCGGCCAATAGAATATGATCCTGCTCCATGACCAGATTTGCTACTGTCGTGCACCTCTACAAATTTGCATCTGGCTTACAGTAAATCGCAGTTCATGAACCTGCGACCTCTATTAAGGCTTTGCGTTAGACAGTAGTCTTTCCTGACTTCAAAAAGCGAACGAGGACAAAAGTTAGCTATGTCACTTATTTACACAAACAACTTGAAATTGATTGCGTAACCTTTCGTTCAACAGTTGCCTGCTTGTGCTAGAACTTTGTTAGGTTTGGGAGGTGCATGCCAAACGGAAATTTTGACTGTCGTGCATCATAAATCCCATTAGCTGAACCCTTTTCTGCTGCCAACCCCCACACTCCACAACGGACAAGCTGAGTCGTCAGATTTCGGGGTATGATGTTTGCTATGGCTGGCAGACAAACGGGGGACCTGCCTGAGTCTTAAGCTCAACTAACCGATCCTCTCTAAGATTTATGTTCAGTTACAGCCCGCTCATATCTCTTACTATACTGGTTACGTTTCTAAGCCATATATCGTCGCAAACGAAGATGGAACGGCGCCGTGGTGTCTCAACGGAACAAGGAATCCGAAATCTTCGTAACGGTAGGTCGAAAAGAAACTGGCAATTTGTCAGAGCATCAGCCGTGCAACTTTTCGTCATGCTTTCACGATTAGATGGTTCCGGGATGACCGACCTGTTACAAGCTTCGAAACCCATACCTGTTTGTCCTTTGGGCCGGCTTATTAGAGTAATCATCATTTTCTGTAACTACCAGTATTGGAATCAGTATATTTCAAGTACACTACCTTTGATATCTAACAAGGAGCCGTTCATGTTCACGTACTCCCGCGCTCCGATTCTTAGAACGCAAGGACCTCAACCCAAAGGCTTCAAAACTCAAAAAAATAACGAGAGTAACGTTTGGATACAGACCAGGAGTTCGTGCTCAAAATTTCCTCTTAATACGCAAAAGAAGAGACTGCGTTTAGATTTATGGGTCTGGCCAATGTATCCTACAGCACCACATCGAACTACAGTCAACCCTACATATACCGTTAATAGGGTGCACCGCCCTTCGGAACGATATAGCCGAGTTATCGGTAGTTGAAAGGTGTGGATACGGAGCGGTTCTCCAGGCTACCGGAGCTTCAAAATAGAGTATTATTGTCACTAGAGCCTTAATGAGGCTATCTAGAGCTATTATTGCTTGATAATTGATTGATTATGATTTAAAGTAGTCATTCAAAGTGCGCTGAGGCGCAACCTGCTTGTCCTGGAGCCTTAATTTCAACACCAAACGGATTGCAAGCTGCACCGCTTCCGAGATTGGGTGGAACAAAATTTCAGCAAAGCATGGTCGTGCCTGACGCGTCAACGTGTATCTGGATCATTTTACGTGCGAATAATAGGCGCTTTGGGTAGTAGATCCACCTTTATGGCGCTGACTAAGCAGAAATCCCTAACGGCACAGAGAGGATCATTATGTAGAGGTTTTCCCAACAAATCTTTTTTTGGAGCAGAGGTCTCTACCGTTATAGCCAGGTTTGACCCCTGTCATCGGTATAGAGAGGATCGTTATATACAAGTTTGACTGTATGTATATCAAGTCCTAAGCAATTGTTTTCTCACCAATAAAGACAGAGCCTTTTTTAGAAGGACTACACAGACAAGATATTACACACATCGACCCGAGCTCTCCATTGTACGTGACTTTCATGAACCATTTATCCCTGATTCAGTCGTAAGTTAACGCGCTGGAACCTGAACTTGAATTCTCTACAGGCCCCAGGTGCGTTGCATGGACGTAAAATCATGAAATCGTGGTTCTAGCCTGTTGAATGGGTCTACGGGCTCCTCCTAGCGCTTTTACACAATAGCCAGGGTCAGCGACTTTCCCATCAGTCTAACTAAAACCTGGCATTTTGCTCATCTACTCCTTTTTCAATATGGAGTGGTGGGAAACTGACGATGCTGTAGTTTCACTTGTACCGCAGCAACTGACGGTGATACTCGTATCTAGCTCCTTGAAGGATAAGTCCTGGAAGCAGCCATGGACAGTCTGAGTGCGGCGTGAGGGGGGATTTGGGAAGATGGCGAACTTGTGAGTGGTTGACTCGAGATAGATCTAACCCCCAAGGAGCCAGGTATGAGTACCATCGTTTTCTACGGCAGTTATTTACTATGTAGACAACCCACCCTTAACCTTAAGCGTGCAAATCGCGTCACCATGATCGTTGGACAGTGACAAATGCCAAAAATCACCAATAGGGGTATCCAGCCCATACTGTACCAGTGTGCTTTCTTAGTAACACAGCAGGTATGTGACACATGGAAAGTTACGAAGTCTTTGCGATAAGATCTCTGCAAGTGCCGTAGTTAAGTTTACCATGTCCGTAACTGTGTACCCCAACTACTGCGTTATCTGGACAGGTCTCACTAATCTTTCTGCCGCTATTTATGGCAGACACGCAAATGCATGATGTCAAAGTATTCGCTTCCATACGCCATGGTGTATCTTCAGGATTCATCTCAGCAGCTGAGTGGTCAGTACAGGGAACGCAGGTACAGCGCTTACTATCCCCTACTGCAGATAGCGTTCCCCCAGTCGTATATTTTGGTACTTCTGTCCAGAGGTTGGCCCATGCCACCAAAAGTGGTCTAGCAGCAATACTGCGCACGATGTCACTTTGCCTTGAATAACTTGCATTGGCGGAAACAGCCTGAAGATCTGATTGCTTTGGATTGTAGATATGTCTTTGGGCTTTCAATGCATCTAACTTTCGTCCCATGAAGCCTTGTCTTCCATGGAAGAGCTCGAGATTTCCTATTTCTCTGTGACTGCTTCGCTCCGTCAGTGAGAATTTCTCAACACTGATTGGCTCCTCATCAAGATCTGTTGCTCTAAACTACTTTGGGCGATATCTGACCGGGGTACGCTTCTTATGCCTGTGACCATAGTAGAAGGCCTGCACTGTAAGTATTGTGCGTAGTCATACCCCCAAGCTGAGACATACCAGTACTACCTATCATAAAGTCTCCGTACATCGGTACCCGTATTCAAGGATGCGCCGCAGCACAAGCTCCTTGGTATGCCTATTTCGGAGGAGCATATCCACGAATCTGACCGCTCAGAGATTGGAGAAAGTGACAGTTTCTTCGAAAATAAGGGCATCTACCTACTAGTTAGGTGACGATGTGCTTATGGTTCATTGCAGTGATAAGCTTCATCGGAAACGGTGTCACTGGAATATCGCAATGGCTATATTTATTCTTGGGGGCCTCTCGTGGCGATGGCTAAAATACAAGTAGCCATAGAATCATGGGTTGAACATTCCCAAGTTCGGCATTCTTATGATCGAGATCGATGTACTCTTGCTGCGCATACGTTATCAACTGAGATATGAGCAGGTCACAAGAACATATGGCGGGTTCAAACGCACCCATGTAAGAAACGATCGCAGCCTGCATTCTGGGCCTGTTGGTTGTCGGAAGTATCCCCAGGCTCAGACCGCATTTGGAACAGATTATGGTGTCGTGGTGTGAAAGTCTGATGAGCAGTAAGCTAGTATATATCTAAAAGTCATCTATCTGCAATATCAATATGGTGGTGAGCCTGGAAGCTCTCAACTCTATCGTCTTCAAGAACTAAGCGATTGCTGTGTAGAGGTCACGAACGAGCGAGTATGGAGAAGCTAGCTTTACAATCGCACCGCATCATACCCACGTACCGATAACGGATCGTATCCGGTAATTTTTGACCATCGTCAAGGCGAACCCCGCTCGTGTCCCAGAATCAGTCAGTTTGAGGTTTAATGGTACGAAAGCAGGAAATCGAACAGATCTGGAACAAATTCTTGGAGATCTGGTCAGATCCTAGACACTACGGAAAATCACTCATATTACCGAATACCCGGGACCATTCTTCCAACCCCCCCTGGTTATTGAGCAGAACAGCTCGCCTGATTCTACAGCCTCGTTTTCAAAACCTATCCTTGCACCCTCACACTTCTGCCACAGTCTCACGCCGTAATCTCCGGCCTCGTTGATCTCTACAAACCGACAAGCGTCGGTCTTCTATTCGAAACAGACGAGGGAAACTCAGGTAGCCATCCGTCATCCCCCGTCCCCTGAAATTATGTCGGCCTGACATGGATTTACGGCCGTTTGGGTCCCGGCGATTAGGCTTCCTTCGTTGGAGGATGAATTTCCCTGCATCAGCCTACTGCATTGTATGATTTGTTTTCCTCATGCCCTTCGAACCTGGTTTAAGGTGAAGCGAAGATCGGGTCGATATTCACTGTTACTAGCAGTTTTACCATACATTAGACGGTTCTTCTCAAGCCCCCAAAGGCTCTGGGCAGGAATTTAGGCTCGCTATCGTCGTAGCAGATCTCGGCTGGTGCATTGGACTCATAATTCCCCTTGTTTCATATGGAGTCAAGCTTGATTTATTTGAAGTTAAAATTTCCTATCTACTAGCGTACCAGGCAGATCGGCCATCAAGTTGAAAGATAAAAAATAAAAAAAGGACAGCCAATGCCCGCTTGGCTGCAAGACACGAGATGTGATTGAGACTTGAAAATAAACCCTGGACAAATGCCAACTGAAAAAATGTTCCATGGAGACTTGGGGCTTGTGGTAAACTTCAATTAAATTGGTGTGGGTCGCAGAGAGCGGGTGTTTCTCATTCCTCGTCAACGCATCGCTTGAACCGCATGTAGAACTATGAGCCGCCAGTGGCGACACTATGATAGCTTGCCCAGCGGTGTTCTGCCGTCATCGACCGTTTTCCCCCACTCCCGCTTCTATGATCGCGTTCGCCCAAATTCCCCTGGAACGCTACATCTTAGACACTAGATTCATCAGAAAGCTCGACCAATGTGACTTGTTTCATTTGTACTCCTCCACGAACTGAGATGTGTAGCAGCAAATCACCATAGTACAAGCGTTCCAACAAATTGAACACTACTGTGAAGTCAAGACAAAGCTGTACCGCCTACACAGTAGACAGTTTCAATAGTGATGCACCAACACTGGCATGATAGGTAAGATTAGTGCAATAGAGGTTTCATTAGATGACCATCATGAGCGTCTTACCTCCAGGGTTAGATACTGAGTGCAATCTCGCTCCGCTGTAAAAGTGCTGCAATCCCCAAAAAAATATGGTACATTTTTAGGATATCGCAGCTTTCCAACAGCTTGGAGGATATTACCGCTATGTATTCCGGTTCCAGAGACCCAAAGAAACATTGTCACCGAATTCAAACTGTCAAGAATCCTATTCAGCAACCAGATTTAATCTCGTTTATCACGTATGATTTTGCCTGTATTGTTCACTCTAAGCGACCTTATAGCCTCATCGGCTAGCTTGTCATAGGATAGAGTGTTATTCCTCGTGAACAAGTTGAAGCTTCTCAAATTCAATTGGAATTCACCTCTGTGGCGCCCCGATTTTACCTGTGGGAGCAACGAAAGCTCAGGAGCAGCTTGCACAGCTCGGGCGTGTTCTTCAGTGCGTTTTTTTTTTTGACATATCACGCACCTTATCCCCTTGATTGCCACGGAACTGCAGCCCACCAAAACTAATGTACAAAACACGCTGCAGTAAGTTGGATCTTGAA
>JAOYMO020321748.1:0-27540 GCA_025802455.2 Iodosphaeria phyllophila | reverse complement strand
GACAGGATTTCCGCCTCCAGCGCCTCGTCGCCCTGATCGCGTTCACCGGCGCCGTCGCAGACCAGAACCAGATCTCCCCGACGCCACACTGCGTCGGACGGGTTGCCAGCCGCAAGTAGTCCGCTCAGCCCCAGCAGATCCATGATGGGCAGCGGCACCAGATCGGTTCGGGTCGCCACCGGCCCTGCGAAGTGAAGGTTCACCTCTGTTACTCCAGCACCATGCGGCCCAGGACGATACCGGTGCCGATCAGATAGTCCGGTGTCAGGATTTCCGGCGCAAATGCGAGATCGACTTGCCGGTCGGGCCCGGAAGGCAGCTCGGCAACGCGGCGTGCCGGGCCCCTCGGTTCCGCCAGCGGCCAATAGCCGCTGGACACGGGCTCGCCGGTCCCGTGCTGATGGCCGCTGATCGCGTCGCCGAGCGCCTCGACCAAGGCCGAGATGGCCGAGCCATGGGCGGCCCGCCCGACCACGTCGGAGACCGTCGCTTCCGCCAGAAAGGCTGGCAAGCCCGGCACGCACGCGATCCGAAGCCTCGGCATGGCTTCGCTGTACAAGCGGGCTAGGCGGACCAGCATCTGCAACGCGGGATCCATCTCGCCCGACGGATCGATGTCAGAACTGATCGCCTGCTCGAACTGGCGCGACCGTACGATCGCATCGGCTTGGGCGAGCTGGAGCCAGCCGGCATGATCGGAAGCCGCATGCGTGCCGGCACCCGCCAGCGTCGCCGCTGCCTTGCAGACCGTGCGCAGGTCCAGCTGTTGGGGTGTGAGTGCCCACTGACTCACGCGCTCCTCGCGTCCATCCGGGCGCCGGATGAGGATGGCGCGGCGAGGCAGCGGATACTCCCTGCCGCCGGGCTCTTGCCACGTGAACGGCCCAGTCGCATCGAACGGCCGATCGAGCACCGGTTCCGCGGACGAAGCGACCGGGGCGGTCGCGTTCGGCGATGGCGCGCGCGCGGCCGATGGCGGCGGATCCCCGATCGGATGGACCGCAATGTCTGCCGCTGCCGTGATGGTGAACAGATGCGCCGCGTCCCAGCGCGCTTCGCCTGGCTGTGTACGCTCGGCGTAGAGCAGCGCTTTCAGGGCTTCGAATGAGAGGAGCGCGCCGATCACGCCCAAGGTCGAGGCGGGGAAGGGCAACGGGTTCTCGAAGGGCCGCAGCATCGACCAGGCCAGTGGGCCGCCGCAGGGACCGACCAACCCGCGACCGCGATATACGCCGCCGGCGAGAACCGCCGGGTGGGCAAGGATCGGCTCGCCGGTCAGGGCTTCGCCAAAATCGTCAGCGGCGAACAGGAAACGGGAGGCGTCTGGAGCATCTTCAAGCGTGCCGATCTGGCGCCAGGCGAAGGCGGGATCGGCCTCGCCGTGCGCGACCAGAAGCTGCGAGACCGCGTCGCTCACGTCGCCGATCAGCAGCAGATTGCCCGCGCCCGAGCCGATCAGCCCGCGGAGCAACGCCCGGTGGCTGTGGCCGGTGCCGCCGACCACGATCTGCTGCGTCCGCCAGGTCAGGAAATGCGCGGCGCCCGAAGGGCTTTCATCCTGGAGGAAGGCGAGCGTGGTGCGATACCGCGCCGCGACCTCGGCCGGGATCTGCGCGGCATCACCGGAAGACACGATCTGCAGCATTGCGTTGCGGTCAAGCTCGGTGACCAACGTCCGAAACAGCGGGCGGATATGCTCCGGCAGCGCGTCGGCGATCGCCTGCGTCGTGCGCGTGCCGTCGAGCGTCCGTAGAAGCCGGGACACCAGCGGGAAGAGCTTGGGGTCCTTAAGTTCGAAGCTGCGCTCCCCCGCCTCGAAGAACACGCCATCGTCACTTGTTCCGAACCCAACATAGCTTTTGAGGACAGGTCTCACGCGGCGCGCTCGAGCATGGCCCGGTCGGCGAGCAAATCGACGCTGCGCCGGGTTCGCTCGATCATCTGGGGGAAGCTCGTCTCGCAGCTTCGCCAAATAAGATAACACAGGCTCGCGCGCTCGGTGGGGCCGATCCCCAGCAGAGGCAGCACGCCGTAGACGAAGTTGATGAGGAGCCGATATTGAAGATGGGTTTGCGTCTTCATGATCGCCGCGCGCCGCGTCGCCCATGAAGTCTTGAGCAACCGGGCGAACGCCCATGCGACGACGATCCGGATCAGCGACACTCGCATGAGAATCATCCAGATTCGTAGCGGCAATGGCGGCTTCGCGCTCCCAAAGTCGTTTCCGGTGGCGGCATAGACGTCATGCTGCGCAAGGTGCTCGTGCGACGTCTCCACAACCGAGTCGATGTCGGCGAGCACGGATCGGAGCTGGTGGAGCCAGTCGAGAAAGTGCGGAGGACACACCGCGTCCGTTTCTCCGGTCTCTCCCATCAATCCCAGCACGGTCATGCGCCTGGCGAGGCCGGGGCCGATGCGCTGATGCAGTGTCTCGAAGCGTTCGCGGGCTTGCGGATCGGACGCGAGATAGCCGTCCAGATGGGCGCGCATCGAACTTGGCCAAAAATCGAAGCGGCCGTCATCGGCAACCACGCCGACCGCGGCGATCATGCACGCGCATTCCGCGAGGAATGCCGCCTTGTTCGCCTGACGCATGGCAAGCAAATGCCAGACGGTCTCCAGCGCCGAGGCCTGGAAGCGATCCCGGACTTCGCCCAGCGCCGGCAGCCCCATCGGCGGTTCGCGGCCGCACGCGGCGATGGTCACGCCGTTGTTCGGGAAGAGTCCGGGATCGGCCAGGGGAAAGCCCTCCGATCGCGCCCAGTCCCCGCTGATCCGCGCATAATCCGCAGCGTCCAGTACCGTTCGCGACGGATTGACGCTCAACCATGCGAGAATGGCGTCGCGCGCTTGGGAAAAGAGCGCGTTCTCGAAGTAGCCGGAATCGGTGGCGATGGCGATGAGGACATGCGGTCCGTGGGCCCAATGGGTGCGAACCACCACCGCCTCGACTCGCGGATCGCTGCGCAATTGCGCCACGACCGGGCGCACGGCTTCCAGCAGCAAGCCGCTGTGATCGCTGTCATGATGATCGATCCGGATTCCGCGCCAGTTCATAAGCCGCTCCTGGTCAGCTCAAGCGACAATTCCGAAACCGTGTTCTGCCCCCCGACCGCGCAGACTGCGTCGCTCTGGTCCGGAAGCGCCTCGGCGAAGACAAGGTCCTCCTCTTCGCGGACCAGATTGGTCTTCATCAGCTGGACGCAGGTCGGACTGGCGAGATCGGCATAGATCGGCTTGAACATCATCCGAATGCGTTGCCGCTGGGCATCGTCCAGCCTCTTTTGTTGCTGCGCGAGGGAAAAGGCGGGATTGCGCAGGCGCCGATGGTAGAAAATGTGGCGCGGTACGCCATGCTGCGCGCGCCAGTCCTGTATGGACCGGAAGAAGGCCGTGTTGCTCGCCGAACAATCGGGGAAGGACGATTTCGGAACGTAGTGGCTGCGCCGGGTTATTACGACCGAACCGACGGTCAGCCGCGGGACTGTCGTGATCCTGTCCTGAAAACCTTCCATTCGGCGCGCGACGGCTAGCCAGATCGGCGTCACGCCTTCGCTGGTCCCGGCGATACAATCGAGGGTCCGGTGAAGCGGCGGCAACCGCTGCGACATCAATATCCCCATATAGACCGGCTCGATCGGCGTGCCGTCCGTTTGGTGCAGGACCAGCTGTTCGGTGGCCGAGTCGTAGCGGAGGGTCAGGTCTGCAACCGAGATTTTCCGCGTGTCGGCACGATCGGGGGCGAACGGGCCGATGTCGAACTCGCAATCGAGGAAAGGTGGATGCAAATTCGCATTGAACCCGAATACGCTTGGGATTGCGACTGGATGTCTGCCGCCCGCGATTTCTGTCAGATAGCTGGAAACGCGCCTACGGACATCAGGTCGGTCCGGAAGGAATCGCGAGATCATGCGGGAGCCGCCGGGGTAGATCTGGTTCACAACAAAACGGGCGCGCCCCGACGGGTCTTCGACGATCTGACCGTTGATGCAGTGCGACACCGTCCGGCTGCGGATCGATGCCGGTATCTCCGCCAACAGGGGCGCAAAGAATTCCCAGTCGAGCACCCGATCCTCGCCGCGCTTGGCGACTTCCGCCAATTGGTCGGCGAGCCGATCGGACAATCTGGAAAGCTGCTGCGCCGTCGCGATCGGCGCTTGCCCGCTGCTGCCCTGGACGCCCTCCGATCCGCCTGAGCGCTGCCCGCTGCCCGTCCCGACGCGAGCGGCGACGGCGGCGAGAAATTCTTCCACCTCGGTGCAGACGCCGTCCGGGCCGTAACGGTCGATAAAAAGGGCGGCAGCAACGAAGCCGGTCGGGGCATGGTTCGCAGCGCCCCCCAGAAGGCAGGTCAGATCCAGCAATCGCGTCAGATCGGTCACGATTTCGCCGACCGCGGCTGGCGCCAGACTGAGTTCGGGCAAGCTGCAATCGTCGTGGACGATGGGCCGGAAATCCTCCGCGCGCACCGTGCGATTGGTTGCGGCGCCAAGCTGTTCGAAGGCGCGTTCGACGCAGCGCAGCGGCTGACGGGCATCGCCGCGCGGCCCTTCCGCAAGATTGCACACCGCCTGCTCCAAATCGGCTAGTGCCGCTTCCACGGGCGGTCGTAAGCGCGCATTGAGCAAAGCGACACTGCGTCGCGAAGCCTCGATCGCGCTCACCTGCTGCGGCTGGGGTATCGTCTCAACGATGTGCAGGTCCAGCAGACGTTGGAGCAGCGTCGGAATGCTGGGATGAAGCGAGGCGTGCAATCGCGCTTCGAAGCCGTTACGAACGCTTGTGACAGTCTGGTGTGCGTCGGGGGATTGCCGGAACTGCGCAAGGACCATTTGCAGCGGCTTGTTCGCGTCGATTCGCATCGAGCTGGTCACCGCGCCCAGCGTCCGGTCGTTACTCCGCTCATTGTCGTCGATCCGCACCCAGCGCCACTTGTCGTCTTCCACTCGCAGCGAAGGATTGAGGCGAAGCGGGGTTTGCGGGTCGAGCGCGTCCGCGCGACGCAGCAGCGGCTTGAGAAGCTGTTCCAACGGCGCCTTGCGCAGTTGGAAACGGCTTTCGAAGGCGCCGGTGAACGCGGGAAAGTCGGGCTGCGCGTCTTCGCACCAGCGCCCTATAGCGACCATTCCGAAAGACGATTGCGGGCTGGTTTTGCAGGCGGCGCGCAGCGCATAGGCGGCGAGCGACAGCCACAAGGCGCTGGTGTCCTTCTCGGACATCGAGCCGCCGTGCCGACCGAACAGCTTTTCGAGTCGCGAGGCGAGCAGCGGATTGCTGATCTCGACCGCCGCCCGGAAGGGTTCCACATCGTAGAGGCGGCGGAGCCGCGCGCGTTCCGCGGCGAGCTCCTCCGCGTAGCCCTCATCGATATGGGTGTCGTTTTCCACCCAGCGATCCAGTGCGGCGATGCCCCGCGCCACCTCCTCACGAAGCGCTGTCGGCAATGCCGGAGCGAGGCGAGACCATGCGCCGGGCTTGGGGCGGCGAAGATTGTGAAGGGCGCGCTTGACGTCGAGCAGCGCGCGCCGGCTCGCTTGGTCGGCGATTTTCGGGAAGTGCGCTTCAAGTTGGCGGCAGATATCCTGGCTGAGGCGCCGAACGGCCTCGCCTTCGCGCACCTGCGCATCGATGCTGGCGGCAGTTTCTCCGCTGGCCAACTGCGCGGCATCGGCGGGCAACCCAGCAAGGCGAAGCGCGAAATAGGGATGAAGCAAGACGCCCATTTCCAAACTCCATCGCTGCCAATGATGCCAAAGCGCTCGCCCGCAAGGAGCATGAAAATGCTATTTCGGGCCAAAATCTGAAGGTTGCCGACCAAACCCGCCTTCCGCGCAAAGCACGCGCGAGGAAGGCGGATCTTGCATGCACAGGCGTAGGGCCGTTGGGATCGACACCCTTTCGGGCAGGCCTGATCGATACCCCCCCAGAACCCCGACCTGATTTAACGAGGTCAAGAGTAAGCTCCCCCTTAAACCACCGCTATCGAGCAGCAGCAGGAATCGCAGCAGGAGCAGCACGAAGCACCGGTTTCCGGCAGCGAAGTGCGGTCACTGGTTTGAACTACTTCAATATTGAAGAGGTTCAGATCGTCGATCTGAACGTCGCTGAAATCATCATCAAAAATGTTCATGATGCACCTCGTTCGACGCCCGATCCCCAATTGGTCGGGCGTTTAAAACTTAGTTTGTATTTTAGAAGTGGTCAATAACATTGCAGAAGTTTGAACTGTCCGTTTCCTGTTGAAATAAAAATAGTTTTAAGTGATTCTTCAAATCGCTTTTGGGGTGGCGTCCGAGTCGTGTTGCCGGATAGGAATAGCTTGGAAAATAGAGAGGGGCGGCGTGTCCGGTTCAATTTTCGTAGAACGACTTAGTAAAACCTACGGGCGTGATGTTGCGGCCTTGCGCGAGGTGTCGTTCCGAGTCGCTCCGGGGGAAGTCGTCAGCATCCTCGGGCCGAACGGGGCGGGAAAGACAACGCTCTTGCGGGTGCTGATGACGCTCACGCGCCCCACTAGCGGCGCGGTTCAGGTACTTGGCAACGATGTCACCACCGATCCCGTCAGGGTGCGTCGCGAAGTTGGCTATGTGCCGCAGTCGAGCACGTTCGAGGACTATGCGTCGCCCAAGGACTCGCTGATGCTGCTCGCCCAACTCTATCGTGTCCCTTCTGCGGAGCGAGCCGGAAGGATCGCCGAACTCCTCGCCACCTTCGGGCTTGCCGACGTGTCGTCCCGCCCCTTGCGCAAGCTGTCGGGCGGAATGCGGCGCAGGCTCGATCTCGCGGCCGCCCTTATCCATGAGCCGCGCGTGCTCATTCTGGACGAACCCTCGGCGGCGCTCGATCCGGCCGCGCGCGACGAGTTATGGCAGTGTGTGACCGATCTCGTCGCGGGCCGCGGCATCCCCGTCCTGTTCACGACGCACCTTCTCGAGGAAGCGGACCGGTTCAGCGATCGCGTGATCATCATTGATCGCGGCGAACTCGTAGCCGAAGGTCCGCCGGAGGCGCTCAAGGCGTCCCTGGGCGGGGAAACGATAAGCGTTCACGTCAGTGAAGTGCCGTCCCCGGAACTGATCAACCGATTGGTGGCGCAGCTCGGCACTTCCAGCAAGATCGTGGTGACCGACCGCACGATTCATGTCGGGGCGACGGACGCGCGAGAACAGCTTTGGCGTATTCTGGACGGCGTGAACGCGCTGGGGCTGACGATCGAGGCCGCCGAGATGAGCCGGCCGTCGCTGAACGACGTTTATCTCCGTGCAACCGGGCGCACTTACGAGAAAGATGGGGATGCGCCGCCGCCGGCCAATTCGGGCGCCGAATTCTGGCGTCGGAGGGCGCGGACATGATCGACCTTTTCATTCTGAGCAAGCGAATCCTGAAGCGTACACTCAGGTCCCCTTTCATCTTCTTCTCGCTGTTGCAGCCATTTCTTTGGTTATTCCTGTTCGGGAATCTGTTTTCGGCAGTCGGCAAGCTCTATGGCCTCGAAGGGCAGAGCTATATCGGCTTTCTTACGCCTGGCGTCGTAATCATGTCGTCGTCGATCAGCGCAAGCTATTCGGGGGTTGCCACGCTGATGGACCTGGATCGCGGCACGCTGGAGCGGCTGTTCATCACGCCGGTCTCGACGGCTGCGGTCGCCCTCGCGCCGATCGTGCAGACGGCGCTGATCACGACGATCCCCGTGGTGATTCTGCTTGGCGCGGCGGCATTGACCGGGGCGGGTCTCCAGGGTGGGATCGCCGGCTTCCTGATCCTGCTGCTGTGCGCCTTTGCCACTGCCCTCACGTTCAGCGCCATCTCCAACACGATCGGGCTCCTCACCCGCCAGGTTCCGGCGGTGCTCGGCATCATGAACATCCTTGCGCTGCCGCTGACTTTCACCTCCTCCATGCTAGTCAGCCGATCGGCGATGCCGGACTGGATGCAGGCGGTGGCGCGGCTCAACCCGATCGACTGGGCGGTCAGCGTTGCCCGAACGGCCTATAACGGCACCCCGTTCGGACCCGACATTCTGCTTTGTGCCGGCCTGTTAGCGGCGATGGCGGTGATCGTGCCGGGAATCGCGGTGCTCGCGATGAAGCGGTATCGGCGCACGCTGTGATCGATCTGTCGGCCTCGACGCCAAAGCGTTTCACCGAGGGCACGCACCGCACGCGCGCGCCCGAAGAGACGCTGGCGGACTATGGCCGGCTCATGGGATCGATGGGGATCACGCGCCTGGCGAACGTCACCGGCCTCGATCGCCTCGGGCTGCCCGTGGTGGTGTCGGTGCGGCCCAATGCGCGCTCGCTTTCCACCTCCCAGGGCAAAGGGGAAACACTGGCCGCCGCCCAGGCATCGGCGTTGATGGAAGCGATCGAGGGCTGGCATGCGGAGCGGATCGAGCAACCGTTGATCTGCGCCAGCTACCGCAGCCTGCGCGAAAAGGGCGCGGCCGTCGATCCCGACACGCTTCCGCATAGTAGCGGCACCGGCGTTCTGCCCGATCGCCCCCTCACCTGGATCGAAGGCTATGATCTCATCCAACGGTGCCGCTGTTGGGTGCCGTTCGATATGGTATCGACCAATTTTGTGTTTCAGCCGGGCGTCCGGCCGCTCTTCAACAGCGGCAGCAACGGGCTTGCTTCGGGCAATTCGATCAGCGAGGCGATCGTTCACGGTCTCTGCGAAGTCATCGAGCGCGATGCACTTGCGCTTTGGGAGGCGGCGGGCCGGGAGACGCACAAGCGCACCCAGCTCGATCTTTCGACGGTGAACGATGCGCGACTGCGCGCACTGCTCGACTCGATGGCCGCAAAGCATGTGATCGTCGCGGCATGGTCCCTCACGCACGACATCGGCCTGCCGACCTTCAAGGCGCTGATCGCCGACGACCCCGATACGATCGAGTGGCGGCGGATCCGGCCGATGTCCGGATCGGGCACTCACCTGTCGCCCGAAGTCGCTTTGTCGCGGGCAATTCACGAGGCGATCCAGACCCGGCTGACGATGATCACGGGCAGTCGCGACGACGTCTTGCCCGCGCATTTCCGGCGGCACGATGCCTATGCCGAGGACCAGGCCTTGTTGCGCGCGATCCTCGCTCCGCCGCACCCGATGCAGTTCGGCGACGTTCGCCCGCCGATTGGCGAGACGTTCGAGGAAGATATCGCCACGATCCTGGGCTTGCTCCGGTCCGTGGGACTCGACTCGGCGGTCGTCGTCGATCTTCGCCGCGAAGACATCGGCATACCCGTAGTGAAGGTGGCGGTCCCCGGCCTGGAGGGGCCGGTGCATGGCCGCTACCAGCCGGGCCGGCGGGCGCGTGAGCATCTCGCACGGAAGGCGGCGGCGTGAACGCGATCGTCTTCCTGGGGCCGAGCGCGCCAGCCGAATACGCCCTCGCGCGGGGGATCGACGTGCGACCTCCCGCCCGGATGGGCGACGTCTACGAGGCGGTTCTCGGCGATGCCGATGTGATCGGCATCGTCGATGGTTTGTTCGAGCACACCCCGGCGGTTTGGCACAAGGAAATCCTGTTCGCGCTGTCCCGCAACATCCCGGTCATCGGCGGCGCGAGCATGGGCGCGCTGCGAGCCTGCGAGCTCGATAGCTTCGGGATGGTCGGCGTGGGCCGGATCTATCGGGATTTCCGCAGCGGCGCGATCACCGACGATGACGAAGTGGCGGTGGTCCACGCTCCGCGCGAAGACGGATATCGCGTGCTGTCGGAGGCTATGGTGAATATCCGCTTCGGGCTCGAGGCGGCGCATCACGAAGGGATATTGGACGCGCGACAATGCGGGCGGCTCGTCGATGAAGCTAAGCTGTGCTTCTATCCCGACCGGTCCTGGCATTACGTACTCGATCGATTGGCCGCCGAGGCGGGCGATGCCGCGGCAAAGGCGTTACAAGATTTCATCGAACGCGGATCGTTCGATCTGAAGCGCGCGGATGCGATGGCCGTGATCGATGCCGTCGCAGCGCGCGCGCGATCCAGCGACGCTGCACCACCGGCCAATTTCGAGTTCGAATGGACCTGGCATTGGGAGCAGGGGGTGGTCAATGGCCGGCCGCTGCCCGGCGCGGCCGCGCCGGGCGCGCCAGACGAGGCAGGAATGCGTGCGAGCAAGCCCGCTACGGACGCCGAGCGGGCGCTGCTCTATCATCTCGCCGAGCGCGAGCTTGCCGCCGCCGGCGTGCACGACGACGCATCGGCGGTGCTGGCCGAGTTCCGGCTTGCACGCGGTTTGGGAAGCGTCGATCGCTTCCATGCCTGGCTGCGCGACAATTCCGTCGATCCGCAGGAGTGCCTGGCCTTGGCGCGGCGCGAAGCGGCGGTCAGCAGGCTGCTCCGCGAGAATTCGGATGCGATCGGTCCGATGCTGCCGATCGCGCGCCGTCTCGGCGACCTTTCCCCCGAACCCGCGCCAGCGCAGCCCGCGTATTCGCACTGAGCCTGAAGGAGGAGCGACCATGGCCGTGACCATCAGTATTCCGCCGACGCTACAGAGATTCTCGTCTGGTCACGCCGAGGTGTCGCTCGAGGCGGCTCGCCTCGATCAAGCGATCGCCGGGCTTGCCGCCCTCCATCCCGAGTTGGGCGCGCAAGTCTTCACTGCGGACGGCCGCGCGAGGCCCTTCGTCCGCGTGTTCCTCAACAATCGAGACTGCACGCGCGGCAATTACCCGGCACAGCCATTGGCCATGAACGACAGGATCACGCTCATCTCCGCCTTCGCAGGAGGTTAAGATGGCGGCGATCAGCCTCTCCGTGCCGGAACGCGCCCGCTATCTTCGGCAGATGCTGCTTCCCGATTTCGGAGCCGCAGGCCAGATGCGTCTGAAAGCGGCGCGGGTGCTGGTGATCGGCGCGGGCGGATTGGGATCTCCTGCCGCGCTCTATCTGGCGGCCGCCGGAATCGGCGAACTCTCGATCATGGATTTCGACAAGGTCGAGGCGAGCAATTTGCATCGGCAAATCTTGTTCTCGATGGCCGATGTCGGCAGACCCAAGGCCGAGGCGGCGGCGGACCGGTTGCGCGCGTTGAACCCCGACATCGTGGTTCACGCGCGGGTCCGCCTGTTCGATGCGGACACCGCGCTCGAGGCGGCCGCCGGCCAGGACATCGTCGTCGATGGTACCGATAATTTCGTTGCCCGCTACCTGATCAACGATGCCTGCGTGCGGTCGGGCATACCTTATGCATTTGCGTCCATCTTCCGGCACGAGGGGCTGATCTCGCTGCTCGGCGGCGAGGGCGCCCCTTGCTATCGCTGCCTCTATCCTGCGCCGCCGCCCCCAGGACTCGCTCCGAGCTGCGCCGAAGGGGGCGTGCTTGGCGTGCTCCCGGGCGTCATGGGGACGCTGCAGGCGACGGAAGTCCTGAAATATCTATTGCGTGAGGGCGCGCCGCTAAGCAGCCGGATGTTGCGCTACGATGCGCTTAAGATGCGTTTCGACGAATTCGAGATCGAGCGGGACCCGGACTGCCCGGTTTGTGGTCTGGACGGGGCGCTGCGCGCACAACCGCTCGCCCAAATCGAAGAATTTTGCGCGACAGGGTCTGCTCCCGTGGCGCGGATAACCGCTCCGGAACTGGTGGATCTGCTTACGCGACGGACCCGATCCGGCCCATCTACGATCTTGCTGCTCGATGTCCGTGACGAGGACGAGCATCGGGCCGAGGCGATCGAGGGCTCGATCTGCATTCCGCTCGGACGACTGGCGGAAGCGATTGACGATTTGCCAAAGGATGGCGATGTCATATGTTATTGTCGGTCCGGTGCTCGATCGTTGCGCGCAGCTGCATTGTTGGTGGATGCCAACTTCACGCGAGTACGCAGCCTCGAAGGAGGAATATTGATGTGGGACGCCACTGCACTCGCCGCGGTGGATGCTAAGTCGGCGGTTCGCGGGGTTCAGTAGCTAGCGTAGCTGCGTTGGTGGGGGTGGAAGACATGGTGAGCGATCGTTCGGGCGGCCATCGTATTGGCGAGAGTGTCGGCGCGTTCGCACGCGCGGGGACCATTGGCGCGATCGGAAGGGTCCTGATGCTCGCCCTGATCGGCTTGGGCACGGCTGCCCCGCTCGCTCCCGTCGATGCGGCCAGCATCCAGTCGCGGACCGGGGCGAATGCGTGCGCGGAGCAATTGTTCAACCTGCAACAATGTATCGATGCGGCCGCGCTGGCATCGCTTCGCGCCAATGCGACCACGCCGCTCAATGCGGTGACGGCGGTGCTCCGGTCCAAGCTGCGGACTGACACCGGCAATGCGCTTTATTACCGGAGTTATTGGCTCGCCTATGCGGACTATCGGACCGCCCAGGTCGCGCTGGCGCGGCGCCAACCCTCGCAGGCGCGCAACGCGGCGCTGGAAGGCGAACGCATCCTCGACGGGATGGCGAACAAGAGTGCGGAAACCTATGCGCTGCAAAGCCTGACCGTTTACGTGCAGTTCGCGATCCTGCCGAAGACTGAAATTGGCACACTGATCGGCAAGAGCCTTGGCCTTCGCGGCCGGCTCGCCAACGCCTCCTCACTGCGAGCGCTCTACGCGCGCGCGCTATCGGACTGGAACACTCCAAAGGAATATGGCGGTGGAAAAGTCGCCGAAACACTGCTTCGTCAGGCTCTGGCAGCGCCGGAAGAACCGGCCAATCCTCTCAAACCGACCTGGGGACGGGACGATTGCGCGAGCCTGCTGGTCCTGATCCTCAAATCGTCGAACCGCGCGGATGAAGCCCGCAGGCTCCATGACGGCTGGAGCAAAAAGCAGCCGAACAGTATCGCGTTCGCCGTCGCCCCGGGCTTTTAGCCGTGGCGACACGGAGTCGGCGTGCGCGATCGACGGCAATCGCGATCGCATTGCTCGCCATGCCGTGCGCAGTACGCGCGCAAACCGTGAACCCGACGACGATCACGGATCCGGCCGGGCGGCCGATAGCACTTGCGCAAATTACCGTCGCTACCGACCGCCAAACGCTCGACCTCTATACGGATGAGCAGGGCCAATTCGTCCTCGATCCCGCGTTATGGCAGGGGGGCGGCGAAGTGCGCCTGACGATCTCCTCGGTCGGCTATGCCGACCTCGCCGTCATTCTGCCGACCCCCCCGGACAAGCCGCAGCGATTTCAGATGACCGCCGAGCAGACCGACGGCGACGAAATTCTGGTAGTCGCGCGGCAGGTTTCGAAGCCCTTCAGTCCCACGGTCATCGGTTTTCTGGACATCGCGACCAACGCGAACGCCAAGGGCGACCCGCTGCTCGCCGTCAATACGTTGCCCGCCAGTACGAATGTGATCGGCAACGCCCGGCTGACGTTGCGCGGCAACCGTGCCTCGATCAATCGCACCTATCTCAACAATACGCCGGTCTACGAGTTTGCGACGGGGTCCGAGTTCGACAACACCACCCAGGGCCGTTCGATCTTCAACCTGGCGGTCGGCAACGATGTCGAAGTCTATCCGCTCAACCCGCCGAGCTATCTTGCCGGCGCGACCGGCGGAGCCGTACGCCTTGTCACCCCAACCAATGCAAGCAAGGGCGGAATCCTGTCCGTATCGACGGTCGGCGTAAATGTCGTGCAGACCTTTGCCGACAGCAGCGGCGGCGACTTTCTGACCGTCTATGGGGGATTGACCGATTTGTCGCTCCACAAGGCGATCAATCCCGGGCTCGACACGCTGATCGATAAGGTGCGCTCGGCAAGCGGAGGCGCACTGGCGGGCAAGACGCTTGGCAATGGCGGCGAAGTGACGGGCTTCTTTCAGGCCGAAACCAGCGATGACGCTTTTCCTTTCGCCATTGGCGGATCCGAAACCCTGTACACGCTGAAGCCGAGCAAGGCGCGCCTCGCGCTCAACCTCGCCAATCCGTTGGGCAAATGGGTACTCAACGCCAGCCTTGCCTATACCTACAGCCATACGACGGAAGGCTTCGCCGACTGGTTTGCCCGGAGCACCAATCAATATGGATTCGGCTCGATCGATGTGGTGGGCAAACCGTTCGGTAAGGCATTCACCATCCGGGCCGGGATCGATGGCGAGATCATCGACCAGGCCAGCGTCAACAATTCGGGCGCCTTTGGGTCGATCACCGCACCTGCGGGAACCGCGCGCCGACAAGACAACCAGCTGAACGTGGCGAGCGCGTTCGGCTTCGCGACCTACCGCGCCAGCCCGGAATTCGAACTGAGTCTCGGCTACCGCCATACGCTTGTGAGCGATGGCCGCCCAGGCTACGCGTTGCAGGCCAGCGGTGCATTTACGTCAGCGGATCGGCGTCACAAGCTGATCGTGTCACTGGGGCGTTATGCCGGCTTCGCCGTCCCCACCCAGGCCTATTTCGGGCCGATCGCCCGGTCCGTCAGCCGCCAGATCGAACTCAATTATGCGCTCGACTTGCAAGGCATCGGCGGCGGTGTCGCAGGCTATATCTCCTCCGAGTCGACCGACGGGCAAATCTACAATCCGGCCAGCAGTCCAGTATTCACCGACAACCTCACCAACATTGCCCGAAGGACAGAGAGCAAGGGCATCGAATTCTATGTGAACGCGGCGTTCTTTGGGCGTTTCAAGGCCAAACTATCATACGTGATCGTTCAACAGACGATCGAGATCGGCGGCCGCTCGGTACGCGGCACGAACGACTTTCCGACAATCTTTCGCGCGAACCTCGGCTATGTCGCTGCGCCAAAAACCTCGATCGATCTGACGTTCACTTGGCGGAGCGGCGAACCGTTCACGGAGGTCGTCGGGCTCACCACGCTCAACAATCAACTGCTGCTGATCTACGGGCCGATCAACGGGGAGCGCCGCCCGACCTATTTGTCGGTCGATGCCAGCGCAACATATCAGATCGCGGTGCCAGGTGTGAAAGCCAAGCCCCTGCTGTTCGTGTCATTGAGCAACTTGCTCGACCGCAACAATCCGTCCTCACAGCTGTTGGCCACCCCGTTCCAGCGGGGCCGATATCGCAATCTGGCAGGGCGAGTTCTCGCCGCGGGTCTAGTATTCAATTACTGATCCGGACCCTGTTGCGGGGTGATCCGCTTTCAAAATTGACGCGCGCCAAGAAGCCGGACCGGCTACCCTGGAAATTCCATATCATCTCGCGAAAACCGCCGGAAAATGTGGGAAAGAATCTTAGCAGATCGCTGCGAACGGCACGGTTCCGCCATTTTCCGCCTGGCGTTGGTGACCCCTACGGGAGCATGGAGGTGGACCTATCTAGTTGATTCAATAGTCAAATATCGCAAGCAAGTGAAACAATACCATCCAAGATACCATCAATATTCTGGGATGTATTTGCACTGTTTGAGATGATCCCTATGCAGGAAAATGTCTTGGGCGCCGTACAAAAAATAGCGGTCGCCGCGGTTTGCGCGGTGCAAAAAGATGCAAACGGGCGAAAAGCAATGTGGCTGGATTCGAGCGGAGCGGAGCGTCAACTATACCGATGCTTCCTCTACCTGGTCGCGATCATGGACTGGGCGACGCGGAAGGTGCTGGCATAGCGGTTGTCCAACACGATGGACGCAGGCTTCTGCGTCGCGGCGCTGGAGGAAGCGCTGGCGCGCTTCGGACGGCCCGAGATCTTCAACACCGATCAGGGCAGCCAGTTCACCAGCTTCGCATTCACCAGCGTGCTGCGCGACGCCGAGGTGCGGATCAACATGGATGGCCGGGGCCGGTGGATGGACAATGTGTTCATCGAGCGCCGGTGGCGCCCCCTCAAATATGAGTGCGTCTATCTGCACGCCGTCGAGACCGTGAGCCGCTACCCGTTTTTGGACCACCCAGCCGGGTGTCATCCAGCATCTACCGGCAGCGGCAGGCCATCTGCCGCTGACCGGTTCACCAGCGATATCGGGACCTTGTTGCCGATCGCGCTATGTGGCCGCTCTCCGAATGATCGGTTCATTTGCTCTGACAGAGCCCCGCGGGTCGCTTCTATCGCTTCTTGGACGTGCTGATAAACGCCTCGCGAAAGAATATCGACGGCGCAAGGCTCGTTCCCTTCAACAGTGGGCCAAACTCGCCCCGCCCGTACACGGTACGGCTGCGCCGGTCACCATCGGTCACATGGGCGCCATCCTTGTGAAAATGGACGTGTCTATGCTCGTCGACCTTCATCGAATTCTCACTCTTTCGCGGGCCGAACAGCACATCGGACGGATCAGTGCGACTTTCCCGGCGATAATAGATTTCGTCGCCAAACTTGTGTGCAGTGGTCTCCCTTCCTCCTCCGCCGCCACCGCCCGAGCCTCCGCCGGAATTGTTGCCATTTCCACCCGACCCTGCACCGTCGTTCCGCGACGGAACACCAAGCGAATTCGTCGAACCAGTTCCGATGGCTCCAGCGCGATGCTCGGCGGTCTCCGAAACGACCGGTATGGAAGAGGATACAACATAGCCCATCGCTATCTTCCTCGCAGAACAACGTAGTCGAGGTCGCCCGACTCATGCTGGGATATACGCATTTTTTTGTATCGATCGACAAGATGATGCAATCGTTTTTCCAAGCGGGGGGCGCTGGAGAGATTGAATCCGGATTGCTTAAAAGCCGCGTAGAGAGCGGTGATATAGGCACCCCTGCCGAAGATCGGAAAAGCACGGATCATCTCGGGATATCGAGTTGTCATGAAATAGGCCGACCTTGCCGCGCGGACCCTGATGTCCCCGGCGCCAACGTCTCGGACTTTTTCCGTCGGCGTATCTTCGATACCGCCGCCATCCACTCTCGCATTGCAATGGGGTATAGTGAACGAACATAAAATACGGCCGCGCCCGCGCGTGAATTCAACGGGCGTGATCTCGCTGGCAACTAACGCGATACGGTCCGATCGTGTAAGGCTGAGTCCGCCGACGTAGTTCTTGGTCCACCATGCATTGGGCGGCTGCCAATGAGGATCCAGTTCCGCGCTCAGGAAAGGGTGCCTGATGGAGAACAAATCCCTTCCGTTTTCCGCAAGGGAAAGCAGATAGTCCGCATAATACATCGTGCTGCCGAATGGCGTTGCCCCAAGCCAATCGGGCTTCCATTCCTTTTTTGCGAGGTGCTGAAGAATTGCCGGGTCCACGAACCTCTCGTCGAACTCGTTTACGGATTCCAGACTGAAGGATGGCGCTTGCCCTTCGAGAAACGCGAGCGCTGCGGCGACATATGCATCTTCGCTGGTGAGTACTGCATCCAGCCGCCCCTTCACGTCGGGCCGCGATAGCCGGATCGCGTCGGCAGTGATGTCGATACGATACGTGCGGTAGACATGCGGGCGAATGATTTTCTTGGGATGTCGCTCCGCGACAGGTACGCCCAGCTCCGTCAGGATGTTTATAGGGACGCCTACATTCCGTGTTGACCGATCGATGATCTCTTCGGTGCGGTTCAACCGTGCATCTGCGATCCCGTGCGCGCGATTTCCGACCAATCGACGAATCCAGCGCGCACGCGCCACGATGGCAGCTTTCGGTGTTAGCCGTTGGTGGGCGGAGAGGCGGGTGATCGTGTTGCCGTTGGCGCGCAAAGACGCGCGGACGGCAATCGTATTCCAAAGCGGGGCGTCCGGTCGCACCTCGAGATCGGCAAGTTCGGAATGTAGCTGCAGGAACCTCAGGTGCGCGGGCTTTTGATAATCTCCGCCGAGTGCTTCGAAGGTTTCAAGGGCTTCGCTGCTCCATGCCGCATGCCGGTTTGCCACGGATTCCCGTGATCCCGAAACGGAAAGGCTCTCGCCATATGCCCATGGCAATTCGAGCCGGCGCAATGCCAAGGCATCGCGAATGCCAATCGGATCGGACGCCACGGCCACGAGAGCCATTCGTGACGGCGTACGCGCGATCGCCGCGTAGATCTGGTCGATCAATTCACCATCGACAAAATCGGGCGGAATCAAACCCAGCAAATATCGCATCACAAGGGCTTTTGCCGATGGCGAGGTCAACCGGGTTGGTGCCGTCGACGATCGAACACCCTCAAGATAGCATCGCGCCGGCGCCTCGTCGTCACGCGCAATCGGGTTTCCGACGGGAAGCTTATGCTGTCCCAGCCGCCAAAAAGGCCGGCTAGCCGCGTCGTCCGCTACGTTGGCAACGATTGGTCGGGCCTCCAGTTTGCCGAATTCGAAGGAGGCGGCCAGCGTGTCCGCGATGGCTGCCTTCTCGAGCGCGGCGCGCATGGTTCTATCGTCGCCCGAACCTTCCAACTCGATGCCCTTCGGCTCGGTTCGGCTCCGGCGGACTTTCGCGGCAGCGCCGCGTCGTTTGACGTCGGAGGCAAAAGCGAGCGCGGCCCGACGCGAAATCTCTGTGTCTCCCTTCGCCGCGAGCTCGAGAAGCCGCTGACTTTCCTCCGGGGCGATCGCAACGCCTCTGCCGTCTCTGCACTGGCCGGCAAGGCCGATCAGCGCGCGCCGGTCCAGATCGTCCGATGGCGCATAGTCCATCGGAACCATCGACCGGGCGAACGGAAGATCAAGCACACGCCTGCGCCAGAACCACGCCTGCTTCCACATGGCGTCCAGGATGTTCCCCTCCGCCAGCGCACCGATAGCCGGCGCGCCACTGCCCGTTTCGAAGGCGTCTGCGAGTTCCAGCATCATCGCTCGGTCGCCGGGAGCGCGCGCAGCGTAGATGCTGAACAAGCGGGATTCGACTTCGTCCAGCCAACCGAGGCACGCCGTTCGTATCTCCCCCGGTACTTCGGCTCCGCGAAAGTGCATCAGTGAGCCCAAGGCACGAGCGGCTCTGATCTTCTCGTGTGGAGAGCCGTTCTCATATACGACCCGGATGACGCCGAGCGCTTCCGAGGCAGAGAGGAGCGGCGTCAGATCCAATGGGCCGAGAAGGTGAATCGCTGCGTGCAGACTCTCCATCCCCGCGAGATGAACGAGTTGCGCCAACAGTTGCCCGGCGTCGCCTTCCAACTCGCTTGCCGTTTGGCCATAGGCAATCATCGCTTGATCGAAGCGTGATTGCGCGGTGACGTCAGCGATATGGGGGCGCAAATCTGCCAGCCGGCCGAGCCACGCAGCCCGATGATCCAGCCGAATGCCTCGGTCGATAACTCCGAGCGACATCTTGATGAAAGCTTCACGCAAATGAAGCGGCATTGCGGGACGTCTGGCGCGGCTGCTATTGTCGGCCTTCAGATTGCGCAGGCAGACATCGAAGCATGCCACGCGTGCCACGTCGTAATTAAGCGCCTCCAGATGGCGGGCTAGGCGATATTCCCGCCAAAATAAGCGCGTCTTCTTGCTGAAGCGCCTCACGTCCGGATCATTGCTGGCGGCGACCTGCTCGGCGAGTTGCCGCGCCTCGACTAGAAGTCCGTCATCATTGGACTCGAGCGTGGCGACAGGATTGGCTTCGCGCAGCAGGCGGAGAACTTCCGCATTGACTGCCTCCCGGTCGATTTCTTCCAGTTGGCGCGCAACTTCGCGGAGATAGCGCGCGGCGCGGCCTTTCTCACAACCTTTTCCAGTCTCCCCGAAGCCGCGTATCAGCCATGTCTGTGTCTCGATGAGAATCTCGCGGCGCGCGGGTGAGTCCCCAAACCACCGGCACGCTTCGTTCAGGCCAATGGCGTGCGAGCAACAGCATTCGTCGTGGCCGTCCATGAACCCGGCGGTCTTGGTCTTGTAGGCATAGATGGCAAGGCCAATGCCTTCGGCGGTCTTCTTGCTCTCTTTGGACAATCGACTGGCGGACCCGAGGTGGCGAAAAGCCTCGGCGAGTTCGAATCCAGCCTCCGTCGATGCTTCGACGATGCTCCGCGCTCGCGTCCGCACCGCCTCTGGAATGTCATCCAGCGGCATCATGTTGAGCGCTTCGAAGCTCTCAGCCCAATCCTTCGCAGACCAAAACGGATCGGTCATTCCAGCGAATTCCCTCGATGCCTAGGGTCCGTGCCTGCTATATCAATGTCGGGAATGGAGGCGAAGCGTGATGAGGTCAATTCGATGATGGGGACATTCGACCTGAATCTCGTTCCCGGCTTGCTGGAGAAGTTTGTTGCTGCAATTTGGTTTCCAATTGCTGCGTGCGGTTTGCTGGCGCTCATTGCCCTTTGGGCGGGGATGTGGAGCCGCTCCACAAGCGATTATCGAGCGCTGCACGGTTTCTTGAATCAATTCGCAAAGCAGTTTCAGCAGGATCGCGGTGATGCCGCGATTACCGATCTTGTAAACAAGAACTATAATCTTAAATTGCCTGCCGATTTTGGAACAATCCGGTCGCAAGTCATCGGTTATCGAAACCAGTTTCTCTTCCACGGAACGAGCGGCAAGTTCAAGACGACCCAAGCCGCCTCGAAGGCGTTGAACCTCGATGTGGGCTATGATGGGGGCTTGTCTCGTGCCGCTGACCAAATTGTCCGGATGGCGCTTTTCTTTACGTTCCTGGGTATCGCATTCGGACTATTCCAAGCGACGGGAGTGGTTTCGGACGCAATTAAAAAGGGGAGCGATTCACCAGAAATAATCAAGGGAATCGGAGATCTGCTATCCACTGCGACTAACAAATTTATAATATCGGCAGTTGGCCTATTTATAGCCGTCGTTCTCAAGGGATGGAATACGCGCAGGCATCAGAAAATAGACCGAGTCAAGTCTGATATTTACGACGAAATGGATAAAATCTATCTCATCGATAAAGACTTGGGAGGCCCAGAACTTGAAGCTGCGCATCACATCATAAAGGGAATTGAAACAGGATTTTCGTCGTTAATTAGCGAGATTCGAGAGCTTAACAGGGAATTCTCGGGCGTAACAGATCAAGTCAAAGTATGGCATGAAATCGCGACTAAAATTACTGCCGAACAAAACTATCATTCGCTTGGCCTCGACATGCAGGTCTTTGTCAAGCAGACAGTTAGGGCATTGGAGGAGGAGTTCCTAGATCAGTTTCGCAAGACTGATTTATTACTGGAAGAACAGCGTAAAGTGGTGATGAAATTTTCTAAATCCTCATCGAATCTAGCTAGGTCAATCAATAATCTTGCTAAAAATGTTCCATAGAGGGCATCGAGAAAGCAAACCGATGGCGAATTTCAAGGAAAACCGATACTCTGAGGAAAGCCCTTATCTTTCCTATACGGATCTTTTTATCGGCATAATTTTCATATTCTTGCTACTGGTATCGGTCCTCGTTCTGAAATTTGGCGAAGCGAAGGGCGAGAGTGACAAGAAGCGGGGAGAGTTTCTTGAAGGGTTGGTGGAGGAGCTAAAAGGGCAAGGCGTGGCGGTAGGGCGGCAGGGCGAAACCCTCCGGTTTTCCGGCTCGGTCATGTTCGAAAAAAATCATTACACTTTGAGCGCCGACGGCGTGCGTAGCGTCGACTTTCTTGCCGAGAACCTGAGGCGATCGCTGCTCGACATCGAGGGTAAGGGCGGCAAAGCGCCGTTCGATGGAATCGTGATCGAAGGACATGCCGATGGCGTACCCAAAAACGATAGTGGTGACGTGAAGGATAATTTCGACCTTTCCGTGCTGCGTGCCACGGCCGTCTATCGGCAAATGCTGCGCGCCGAGCCATATTTGGCGACGCTGCGGAGCAGGTCGGGCGAGAGCTTTTTCAGCACGTCGGGCTATGGCGATACCCGACCCCTGCCCGGAACGAAGCGGAATGCGAACGAGCCGAGCAACCGGCGGATCGAATTGCGCGTCCTCCCCACGAAATGAAGCTCGATGGGCTCCGCTACGGAACCACGGTGCTTGAACACGAACATCGGGCCGAACCTGTGCCGCCGGGCCGCAAGCGCAGGCCAGGGACGGCGAAGCGTGAGCAGGAAGCTATCGCCCAAGTCGCGGCGTCCCTGCGTTCGCTGTCTCAGCCACACCCTGATGCGCGGACGCAGCAAATGATCGAAAAGACCCGGCGGCGCGCGAGCTATTCCGTGCTTTGCCAGAAGGCCCACTCCAGCCACCGAGGCTCTCCTGATCAGTGGCCGCATACTTCGTGCCAATGCGGGGAGGCCGCCGCGGTCAACGACACTCTTCTCAATGGAAAGCGTTAGTCTCCGCAGAAGATCGGGCGCGCTGACAGTCGGGTCGATAAGGGCGTAGCCCGGAGCCGCCCCACGCCGCCGAAGCAGGGTGGCCACGTCTTCGAGAAGAAGCGATTTGTCGACCCCTCGACCCCCGGAGATGCAAGTCTGGCGCTCTTGAAATCACCGTCGAGATCGTCCTCGCGGCCTATTGAACCGCGCCGGGTTTGCCGGACCCGCTCCGGCCTGCTCTGCAATTAGTGCGTTGCGCCTATTCGTTCGTTCTTCCGGCTTTCTGCCGCCGCGTTCCTGCTGATAGTCTGGAGTAGAGCGGCCGCGCCACACCACGCACCTCAGGGTTGAGATCGAGTAGAAAACGTTCGCCGCGGACATGTGCGACGAACGCACCATGAATGGGCGCATAGCGATCGGCATTACCGGTTGCGATGAACCATTCGACTAACGGCTCCCCGTGTCCACGCTCGGCGGCTATGCGGAGGTACCACAGCAGGGCTTCGAAATAATCGAAACCGTCGCTCTCCAAACCGATCCGCAGTACTGCTTGAAGATGCGACAAGCTGACTTCGAGATTGCCCGCTACGATCTCTAAGCCGGCCATCCACAAATGCCGGCCCACACCAGTGAATTCCTCGAGTTCCGCAAAAACCTCTTTCGCAGCTGTGAGGTTCGCAGCTGAAAGATAGACCCAGCAAAGATTGGCTCTCGTTGCCAAGCTGTCTATTCCAGCCTTTTCGAAAGCCGCAGCCTCGCGAAACGCCGCTTCTGCGCCAGGAACATCATACAGCTGGGAAAACAGTATCCAACCGATGGAGAATTCGAGATTAGAGACGCGAAAATTGCGAGCTGCAAGTGCCAAGCCCTTGGCAGATTTTGCCCTCTGAACTTCGGCGCGGAGCGCCAAAAGCGCTTCATCCACTTTGTCGAGATCGACAAGGCAGCTAGCTCGGTCAACAACGGCGCATGTGACCGCCCGACTTGGTTCCAGTTCATCGTCTTCGCCGAACCGGTCAAGAACGCGATCAAAAATCGCGATCGCTTCCTCCGGCCGCTTGAGCTTCCTGAGCGCGCGTCCTTTTTCAGTCAGGGCCCAAGCGACCTGGCCTTTGAGAAATGATCCCTTGCTCGCCCCAAAGCGCGAGACAACCTCGTCCCAGACGATGGCAGCCTCCTCCACACGATTCAGATCGACCAGTGATAGTGCCTTGTTTGTCAGCGCAGCCGAGACTTCGTCGCGAATCGGGGCTGACCCCTTCGTGCCGAAGCGCTGTAGGACCCGATCAACAATCGAGATTGACTCCTCATATCGCTTCAATTCCCGCAACTGGCGGCATTCTTCGACAAGCGCCCAGGCAACCCTTGTTTGCTCGGAGGGCACATCGCTGGCACCGAGTCGTGAGACGATCTCTTGGCAATCCGCGATAGCTTCCAGACCGCGTTCCAAATCGATGAGCGATAGTGCTCGATTGACTAGCGCCACTGAGATTTCTTCATTCAGCGTGCGCGCATCCTTCGCGCCAAAGCGTTCCAGTACCTCGGCGAAGCTGGAAATTGCGGCCCCTGTATCCTTCAATTTTCGAAGCTCGCGGCCCCTCTCATTAAGGGCCCAAGCAACTCGTTTCTGCAATTCAGGATAATCGCTCGTTGCGAAGCGGGAAATAATTTCTTCACAAACCGTGATGGCTTCGCGAGATCGCTTTAGAGCCGAGAGCACCAGCGACTTGTTGACCAATGCCCTAGCAACTTCGTCCAGAACTGGGCGCGCTTTGCTCATTCCGAAGCATTCCAGCACGTGGTCAAAGGCGGCGATCGCCTTTGCAGGATGCTTCAACTTTCTGAAGTTTCGTCCCTTTTCGGTGATCGCGCTGGCAATTATCGCTTGCAGTGTGGGAGCTTCGCTATTCTCAAACCGGACGATGATATCATCCCAAACTGCTACCGCTTCCTCCGTACGACTAAGCTCATAAAGTGCGGTTGCCTTGTGGGTTAAGGCCCATGCCTCCCTTTCCACAATATTCTCCAGAGGGATGCCACCTACGTGCGCCAGAACTTCGTCGAATACAGTGATTGCTTCGTCGAATCGCTTAAGATTATTTAGCGCGCGTCCGCGACCATTTTGGATGCGGGCAACAAGATTAAAATCGATGGGGCGTGACAGCGACACCGATTCGAACGAAATCGCGTCCATCCCCAGCACGTCGGTATATTTGGAAGCGGTCAGCAGACGGTCTGTTTCCGCTTCGAGCGCTCGTAGGTGCTTTGTCGTTGGAGAGTCGTCAGCATTTATGGCTTTTTGGTCTGCGCTCGATGGCTCAACGGATGAGTAACCGAATTTTTGACTCAGACCATCAACATCAGATGAAACAATATAATCTAGCTTTAGAAGGTCGTAAGCCTCGTACAGCGCTTCGCGATATAAAGGATGCGAAGAGGATTTCCCACTTCGCGCATCCCCGGCCATTCGATGCAGATCTTCAGCACTGAACAGTTCTGTCAGACAGCGGGTAAACCAGCGCAGCCGCTGCTTCGTCTTACGCGTTCCGTGACGCATCAGATACCAGATGTTGAGGAAGCGTTCGGAGAGTTGGTAGCCCGCGCGAGCCCCGGAGGTTGCAACTTCCTCGATCATGCCGTCTCGCTTGAGACGGATCAACTGCGGCGACAGTGTCGTGACTTCGACCCCGGTCTGCCGGCTAAGCGCGCCCGACGTGATTGGGTCCCAGTTGAGCGCGATGCCATCAATCACCGCGCGCTGCAGCGGAGTTTGATATTCCTCGACTCTAGCTTTGTAAAAGGGGGTCACCTGATCGAGCAGCGTCTCGAGATCGGCGAAGATGGTGTCGCTGTCGGCTTGCTCAAGCAACCCGTAGATAAGAGTTAGAACCCTGGGATTGCCACCTGTCAAAACATAAAGTGCTCGCACCCGCGCTGGCTCTCTTACCAAGATCGCCTTGACCGCCGCTCCGGCGATGCCGCGCCTGCTTGCAAGAGCGTTGAGGCACGCGAGCAGATCGCCCTCAGTCAAAGGCTCAAGAATGTGGGGATTGAAGAATTCGTAAAAGGGTGCTTCGCGGTCCGCCCCTTCGGTCAATAATCGTGTCGCGGCTCCAATGACAATCGGGGCGTCGTTCCTCTGTAGAGCGTTACGCAGAGACCAGCAGCCTTCGGGCTTTATTCCCGCCAAGATTAGGTCGAGATTATCAAGTAGGAGGACGGGACGGCCTCCTGCTTCCCGACAAGCCGCAAGGAATGCGTCCCTGGCCTTGGTTTCGTCCCGCCATTCTAGGCTTTCGATCGCTAAATCGAGCCGATCGGCTAAAGTCTGCTTGCCGTGCTGCTCGCAATATTCCGCGAGAGATTCTCCGCAATTGCGCCAGAATACATCCAGCGAAATAATATTATACTGCTCCTCGCGGAAGCGAAGTGGGATAAAGGCGGAGGTGAGACCGGCGTCTTCTGAAATTCCTATCGCTAGCCGACGTAACAGTGACGTTTTCCCCATACCGCGTGCGCCAACCAATATCTGATGTTCGGCCGGGCCACCTTCTGCGATATTACGCAAGCCGTTGAGCAGTGCCGTAGTCTGCTTATCGCGCGCAACGAAATTGGCGACGAAGTTGCCGTCGTCGAGCCAATCCATATTGTAGAGTGAAAATCTAGGAGCCTTAGTCATTGACCATATACTCCTTCCAATAGCGCCGTAGCAGCCCCGATCGGAAGCGCCAGCGGGCGTCCACCTCTTCGAGGAAGCCATCGATTTCCAAACAGGATAGGAGCACGCGGAGCGCACCTTTGGTGAGTTCTTCGCCTGAGAGGCCGAGGCGAGTCAGGTAGGTGACCTCAATCTCGCCATTGATTTCTTGGCTAGCGATGTCGAGGATCGACCGTAGACGGCGCTTGTCCACGGCACTGAAGTTCTTGTCGATATGCTCCTCCCAAGCCGCAAAATGGAGGCGTTGGTTTGGCGAAAGGAGCTGGGTTAGGGCTCTTTTGACGTCTTCGACCGTTGCCAACGGGTGGGAATGGGAAACTGGGATAAGTCCTGTCGGTCGTAACTGAAGGGCAACCTGTCGTAGATAGTATGGAGACAGCCAGCCCAGTTCGGACGTCAGGCACTCAAAGCTACCCTCATCGAGGCTAAAGGGGTGAGTGATTTGGCCGCTCGCGCATAATTCTTCGATATAGGATTTCGCTGCGGTCGCGCCGAATGGCTCCAATGAATAGGTGTCGATGCCGAGAAGTGCCCCGAGCATGTTATGTCGGCGAGCGATCACGTCTAGGCCAACTGAACCCGTCAGAAACCAGCGTACCCTAGGAAACTCCTGCTGCAACTTTCGAAGATGATAAAGTAAAGATCGAGCTTTGTCAGAGTCTTTATTCGCAAGTTCATTAATGAACAGTGATATTTCATCGACTAAGATAAGAGTATCTTTTTCTTCACCATTCAGCGAGCCAATCAGCGCTTGGAGAAAATCGCGCGGATCGATGTCTCCAATTGCGGCAGCTAGATTGCCATCCTGAACATGGGTTGTGAGTTGCTTAAATCGCTGCAAGAAATGGGTTTTTATACGCGTCGTTACGGCCTGTAGTTTTTCAATTTCATTGCAGAGAGCGCGTAGGAACTCATTTTCGGTGCGCATGCCTTCCACGTCGATCTTAATACAAAGCCATCCTCTGGCACCAAGGTCATCGCCGATTTTGTTGAGCAGCCAAGTTTTTCCTATTCTCCGTGGAGCAAGCATCAAAACGCTTGAGCCGTACGCAAAGAGGGCATTCAGATCGGCGCGCTCGGCGCCCCGGTGATGGGCTTGGATGGTCATTTGCTGAACCTCAGGCTGTAGGTATTCACGATTGAATATATTCAATGGTGAATAATTGCAATCGTCGCATAGCGCGAGAGGTTGCTGAGGTATCAGCGACTTCGTGTTATGGCAGACGGCGTTCCTCGCCGCGGTAGAATATACGGTCGTTAAGCCACGCGCTGACTGCCGCCTCGCGCCAGCCTGCGCATCGCTGGCTGATCCGGAAGCTCTTCGGGAAACTGCCGTCCTGCATTTTGCGGTATAGCGTTGAGCGGCTGAGCCCGGTGCGTTCGAGCACGGTATTGATGCGGATGATGCGTTCGGGGGTTTCGGTAGTCATGGGATGTGCCTGCATTTCCTGGGCTGGTTCGTGCCCCCCGGGAGCAGTCGTGACCTGCTTGGTCTGCTGTGATCAAGAGATGTGGCGCGCTCGGACGACCGTGGGCGAGAAAAAGATAGCGTAGCGTAGGCTGAGAATTGGTGGTCGGGTCCCAAGGCGTCTCACGCCTGCGGCGTGACCGCGCTCTACGCCGCTGCGCGTCGCCGAGTCGCCCTTCGGCGTCTCGGTCCATTCGGATAACGATCGCATGACGCAGTTTGCCGGACTGTGCCGGGAAGCGGAACACGGTTCAGATGAGCGTGCACTGGCGCCTCTGACGAGCCGACCAGAGACCGCGCGTTTTGGTTTGCCGCGTGGCACGCTCGATCCGGCCGGAGGGCGCGGCGGCGGCTGGCACGGGCGCG